>CAUYLG010039811.1:0-107631 GCA_963573385.1 Cacajao melanocephalus
GCCAGGTGTTGTCACAGGCACCTGTAATCCCAGCTACTGGGGAGGCTGAGGCAGGAGAATTGCTCGAACTCTGGAGGCAGAGGTTGCAGTGAGCCAAGATCACACCACTGTACTCCAGCCTGGGCAACAAGAGCAAAACTCTGTCTCAAAATAAATAAATAAATAAATAAATAAATAAATAAAAATAGGCCAGGTGCGGTGGCTCATGCCTATAATCCCAGCACTTTGGGTGGCTGTGGCAGACAATCACCTGAGATCAGGAGTTCAAGACCAGCTTGGCCAACATGGTGAAATCCCATCTCTACTAAAAGCACAAAATTAGTCGGGCATGGTGGCACATGCCTGTAAACCCAGCTACTCAGGGAGGCTGAGGTGGAAGACTCTCTTGAGCCCAGGAGGCAGAGGTTGCAGTGAGCCGAGATCACACCACTGCACTCCAGCCTGGGCAACAGAGCAAGACTCCATCTCAAAATACAAATAAATTTAAAAAATAAAATGGGTGGGTAGAGTTGCATGTCTTCTGGAGACTTCAGGGGAACATCCATTTCTTATAGCCTGTCCTGTGTCCCTTGTGATGACATTGAGCTCACCTGGATAATTTGGGACAGCCTCCTATATCAAGATTCTTAGTTTACTCACAGCTGCAAAGCCCTTTTGCCGTGGAAGGTAATAGATTCATTCACAGGTTCTGGAGATGAGGATGAGGGTATCTTCTGGGATTATTACTCTGTCTATCAAGAATAGGGTGTTCATTCTCCCTAGAGTATCTGGCGAACTCTTCAGAGAAAAGACTCTTCGAGCTGAATCTCACAGGTTTAGTTAATCATCCATTTTCACCAAAAGGGGGCAGGGTGGAAGAGGGAGAGCAGGTGAAGGAATAGTAGTTACCGAGACACTGCGTGAAGAAAGAGAAGTGAGCCCGGAGATCTGGAAGTGACTGGGTGTGGCTGTAGATCTGAAGAGAGTAGATTAGAGACGAAAAGTAGAAGGCTGGCTGTGGTGGCTCATGCTTCTAATTTCTGCACTTTGGCAGGCCAAGGCAGGAGGATCTCTCAAGCCCAGAAGTTCAAGGCTGCAGTGAGCTACGATGACACCACTGCATTCTGACCTGGGTGACAGAGCCAGACCCTGTTTCAAAAAAGAAAGAAAAGTAGGCCGGGAGTCATGGCTCCCAGCACTTTGGGAGGCTGAGGTGGGTGGATCACCTAAGGTCAGGGGTTTGAGACTAGCCTTGCCAACACGGCGAAACCCTGTCTCTAATAAAAATACAAATATTAGCCAGGCATGGTGGCAGGTGCCTGTAATCCCAGCTACTGGAGAGGCTGAGGCAAGAGAATTGCTTGAACCTGGGAGGCAGAGGTTGCAGTGAGCTGAGATCACACCACTGCACTCCAGCCTAGGCGACAGAGTGAGGCTCTGTCTAAAAAAAAGAAAAAGAAAAAGAGAGAGAGAAAGAAAGGAAAGAAAAGGGGAAAGAGGAAAGAAAGAAAGAAAGAGAGAGAGAGAGAAGTAGACGCTAGGTCATAAAGGGGTTTTTTTTTTGTTTCCCTTTGTTTTTCACTATATTAAGGAGTATGAAATTTATCCTGTAGCTATTATTTACTTGGTCAGTGGTATTACTTTAGCCTATGCTATTGTTTCTTTTAAGTTTTATTTAAATCAACTCACTTTTGTTGTGAACAATCATGTCCATGAAATCACAGGCTTTAGGTTTTAATTAAATCCCTCAATGAATACCCCTAACTACAAAAATACAATATTCTTCCATGTCCTCCTTAACACATCCATGCACACCCAAGAATGAAGACCAGACTTTGAGAAATGGAGCCACAGGCGATAGGAGCCACTGCACGGTTTTAAGCAAGGAAAGGACATGATCAGGTTTGCCTTTGATAAATGTCAATCCAGCCACATGAATCACTTTGGGCTGACGGAAATGAGCAGAACAGCAAAAGACCGTCAACGAGGCTCAGTCAACAACACTGGAGTTGAGAGATTAGGAATATCAAGGTGGTAGAACTGACTCAGAATAGGGACTGAAAAGAGAGGGAGTTGAGTCCAAGGGCTAGGGTTCCAGCACATGCAACACAGGAGATTGTCCACTAGCCGAGAAAGTGTGTAGTGGGGAGTAGATGGGAGGAGCATAGTGGGAAGGAAAATTATGCTTTTGGATTGGAACATATTGAATGTGAAGTGTTTGTGGAACACTCGTATAAGTGCCCAAATGCCTGTGTCTGGGGCTCCAGGGAGCGGGAATCCCTTAAGGCAGTGTTGTCCACTTTCTAGTGACCACATGTGTCATCTCAAGTGTTCAAATGGCCCCATTTTAAAAAGTAAAAAGAGGCCACGCATGGTGGCTCACGCCTGTAATCCCAGCACTTTGGGAGGCCGAGGCAAGTGGATCATGAGGTCAAGAAGTCAAGACCAGCCTGGCCAACATAGCGAAACCCCATCTCTACTAAAAATACAAATTAGCTGGGCATGGTGGTGGGTGCCTATAGTCCCAGCTACTCAGGAGACTGAGGCAGGAGAATCGCTTAAACCCAAGAGGTGGCAGCTGCAGTGAGCCAAGATCACACCACTGCACTCCAGCCTGGGCAACAGAGTGAGACTCCGTCTCAAAGAAAAATAAAGTAAAAAGAAACAGGTGACTTCAATTTTAATTGTGTGTGTGTGTTTAAGACTGAGTCTCACTCTGTCGCCAGGGCTGGAGTGCAGTGGCACGATCCGGCTCACTGCAGCCTCCGCCTCCGGGGTTAAAGTGATTCTCCTGCCTCAGCCTCCCGAGTAGCTGAGATTACAGGTGGCTGCCACCATGCCTGGCTAATTTTTGTCTTGTTTTTTGTTGTTTTGTGTTTTTTGAGATGGAGTCTTGCTCTGTCGCTCAGGCTGGAGTGCAGTGGAGCAATCTCTACTCACTGCTAACTCCACCTGCCGGGTTCAAGTGATTCTCCTGCCTCAGCCCCCCTAGTAGCTGGGATTACGGGCATGTGCCACCAAGCCCAGCTAATTTTTGTATTTTTAGTAGAGATGAGGTTTTGCCATGTTGGCCAGGCTGATCTTGAACTCCTGGCCTCAAGTGATCCGATCACCTCAGCCTCCCAAAGTGCTGAGATTACAAATGTGAGCCACTGCACCCACCCCAAATCTTCCTTTTCTTATAAGAACATGAACCATAGGATTTAGGGCATACCACAATTGAGTATGACTTAATCTTACCTTGATTAAATCTGCAAATACTTTATTTCCAAATAAGGCCACATTCACAGATGTAGGGGCAGTCAGGATTTCAACACACCTTTTTGGGGGGACAATTCAACCCATTGTAACTGCTACCTGTAATCTTTCAAGTGAGGCTGGTAAATTAGTTGTCTTGGTTTTGCTCTGTTTTGTGTGAGACAGGGTCTTGCTATGTCACTCAGGCTAGAGTGTAGTGGCGTGATCACAGCTCAATGTAGCCTTGAACTCCTGGGCACAAATGATCTACCTCAGCCTCTGAGGTAGCTACGATTATAGGCATGAACCATCACAACTGGCTAATTGTTAAATTTTTTGTAGAGACTCGGTCTCATGATGTTGCCCAAGCTGGTCTCAACCTCCTGGCCTCAAGCGATCCTCCTTGCCTTGGCCTCCCAAAGCCCTGGGGCTCCAGGCATGAGCTACCCTCCCTAGTAGTAAATAGGTATTTCTAATAAGCCCCAGCCAGGCAATGCAATTTAAGAGAACTATCTCCCAGTCGGAGCCAGCAGAACCTGAGGATCCATCGGGGATGGCTCCCTAGAATGGGATTCTGGTGAGCCCAGGAGTGGGGGGCAGCAGAGGACTAGCTCAAAGCAGTATCCAAGGAAGAAGCTCTCATCACCAGCAAATAAAAGAAGGCACGAGTCTGCCAGATTATCTGGGCCAAGGCTGTAGCGTAGTCCTGGAGGAAGCAAGGCATCTGTGGCTTACAGCCTGTGCTGCAGAGAACTGCTTCCCAGCGAGTTCGTGGTGGGTAGAGGCGGGGAGGAAGAGCTGGTTCTGAGGCTGCTGGCCTCCCACCGATGCAGCGGGGATCAGCCTCTGTCCCGCCCAGCCACTTGATTTTCAAGTTCTGCAGAGCTCTGTCCAAGGTCTCTTTCACTTTTTTCCTGAGCTCTCCCTCCCGGGTTAATCTCACCTCTTTTGGAGGCTTTGAGCACCATTTACATACTGATGGTACCCAGATTTGCATCTCCGAGCCCGAGCCCCACCTCCACACCAAACTCCGGACCTGTAATTACCTTCTGAGTGTGAATATCCCGCTGACCTGAGATTTGCAACTCTGAGCCCTACCCCTACACCACCCGGCAGACCTGAGATTTAACATTTGCAAAGCTGAACTCACCCCGAAATTTTTTGCTTTCCAGCAGTTCCTACATCAGTTAGTAGTAGCATCGCTCCCCATTCGATCCCCCCCACCAAACTGGAAACCTGAGGGTCATCTTACCCTTTTTCCTCTCCTTCCTACGCGCTAAATCACATCAAATCCCTTCCCTAGGCTACATTCCCCTTGCTTTCCGTTCAAGTACATCTCCAGACTTGACTAGTACAATACCCTCTTAATGAGAACTGTGACCCTGTCTTCCCCTCTGAAATAAGCCATCCTCCAGTGGTGGGCGCCTGTAATAGCTACTGGGGAGGCTGAGGCAGGAGAATCGCTTGAACCCGGGAGGCGGAGGTTGTGATGAGCCTAGATCGCGCCACTGCACTCCAGCCTGGAAGACACAGCGAGACTCCGTCCCAAAAATAAATAAAATAAAATAAAAAATAAAAGAATGCAGTCTAACATGTTCTTTGCTAACTTACTGTAGGATAGATATAAAGGACACAAAGACAGGAGCAGCCTGTCTTCGAAGTGGCATGACTTCTGCATCCAGCCCAATACTAAAACCCCGAGCAACTGGCAAGCGGAAATGTTAAGAACGAAAAGGGCATCTGGGTGGCGTGCCAACCTTCCGTGCCACGTAAAGCACGCTGCGGTGATCCAAAACGTTTCTGCCTCCAAATACATTTGGAAAACGCTGACCTACAACCTAGAAACGTTTGATCGACATTCCTGCGCACTGCTGTTATAGAGGGAAACCCTAAAAGATAGCTGAAAGCATTTGCCTTATTTTCAAAAGCAATGCTTTAGAAACTCGAAAGCCCGGGAAAAAAGTTATTTCACGAAGTGAAGCTCCCCCTCGATGTCAATTCGAACACATCCAGGATTGCGGCTGCCATGTTCGCTCGAACATGTGCAGGACAAACAATGCAACCAGCGGGAAACCGTAAGCCTTTTTCCTGAGACTTCCTACCACGCACATGAAGTGTTCAAGAAACTTTGCAGGACTTCTCCACATTTCACCAGGCTCCCCTGAACTCCGGAGCCGAGCTAAACAATATGAAGGACAGAAGCTGGGAGTCCCCAAGCATCAAACGTGCCGTTTGTGTTTTCAAAAAAACTCTCCCTGGCGCTGAGGCGGCTTCTCCTAGGCTCTTAGCCTCCTTTGCAAATTGTTCCCATGGCCATTGTCTTCCAGGACGCTCCGCTGCGCGCTCGGGGAGCAGGTACAGGGCCCAGCAGAGCGCCGTGCGGTTGAGCCCGGCCAGGTGGCGGAAACGCTCCCGGCCCTAGCAGCCGGGCCCGGGAAAAAGGTGGCCTGGGCGCCAAGGGCGGCTGCCAATGCAACTCGCAACTTTTGAAATCAATCCTTTTTTGCATCATGCAACGGATGCCACCGCTCCTCGGGTTTGCAACCCCCCCACCCCTCCCCCGAGACCAATCATTGCCGCGCTCGGCCCTGCTCTGCGCCCCCGCCCCCTTCCCGGGCCGCACGCCGCCACCCAGCCGCCCGGGCCGCCTCTTAAAGGGAGGTGGCCGGCCTTAAAGGACCCCCGCGCGCCCAGCCGGCGGGAGCGCGGCGGCCCGGCTCCCGCAGGGCTGCGCCGAGCCAGGCGAGCCCCCGCGGCGTCTAGGCGCGGGCCCGGGCCCCCGCCGTCGCCGCCGCCGCCGGGCGCGGCATTTTTATTCAGGCGACGCTTAAGGGAGCCCGGCCGCGCCCGGTGCATTGTGGGAGCGGCCCGCGGCCCGTTTTCGGGAGGAGGCGGAGGGCGCAAAGCGAGCCGGTAAGCGGCGGGCCCGGCGTGGGGGGGAGGCGCAGGCTTAAAGGGGAATCCGGGTCCGCAGGCCCGCGGCGGCCGTTGCAAATCCCCCTCCGGGCCGCCCGGGACTGCCGGGGAGCCGCGCGCCGCCGCCCCGCCAGCCCTGCCTGGAGAGGGACGGAGCCGGGCTTGGTGGGGCCGCTTTAAAAAAGAAGCGCCGCCCGCGCCGCCGCCGCAGCCGCCGCGCGGGGCCGGGGAAGGAGGGAGGGAGGGCGGGGAGGAGCGGAGGGGAGGGCGGCGGCGGCCACGCAGGGGTTAATTTTTTCGCCCGCCGACATTTTTGCGCGGCGGCGGCGGCGGCCCGTGCGCGCGGCGAGAGCGGCCGGCCTGGGGTCCCGGGGCGCCTCCGGGGCCTCCCCGCTTCTCCCTCTCTCCGCGCGGGCCCTGTCGACCCGGAGCGGCTGGGTCCCCGGCGCCCGGCGCCTGGACCGCGCTCGCGCGCCGCCGGCCGCTTCCAGCTGGCCCGAGCGGGGATGGCCCGGCCGGGGCCCCGCGTTGCCGCCTCCGCCCCGCCGTCCGCCCGCGGCCCGGGCCTGCTGGGCCTTCCGAGGCGGCGGCGGCGAGGGCCTAAGCCTGAGCCTGAGCCCGAAGGCGTCCCCGGGCTCCCTGCTCCCCGCCCCGGCCGCCTCCGACGCGGGCGTCTTGGAGAGCGCGCCCCATTGTGCGGGCCCGGCGGGGAGGTAGGTCCGGGGCTGGCGGGGCAGCGCTCCAGGCCCACCCCGCTGACCGGCTCTCCAGCTCCGCACACTCGTTGGAAGAAAAAAAAATCACACCATGGAAACGTGCCCGGGAAGGAAAGGGTTAAACGTTGCTTTAAATATTCATGCCATTGTTTTAAAGGCGTAAACATGTGGCTGCGGGGTCGCCGGGCACCGTCCCTTATTTATGCAGATGGATCCCCCTGGTTCCTTAATCACTGCACATTTTCCCCAGGACCCCTCCCCCTTCCCATGCCCTCCAAAAATGCAAGATATAATACTGTTTTCATTAGGATATGAGTCTGAATTGTGTCCTTGGTTCCATTTGGAATTTTAAAACTCCTGAGCGCCTTCCTGATTTAAGGTGTTTTAAACTTTTTTCACCCCTTAAAAGTCTGAGAAGATAACATTTTCAAAGGAAGTGAGCTCCCCACAATTCCCCACCCCACCTTTTTGGGAGCGGGAAGAGGAATAGAGATTGGAGGTAGGAAAATAACTGGATGCCTCGTGAGTTGGATTTTTTTCTTTCTTTTTTTTTTTTTTCCTGGTAGGGGTGAGGCCCTGTTAAATTCGAGGCGTTTTGTGAGGAAAGGACTTTGTTGTTTTTGTTGAAACGCCTTCCAAGTCAAAGTGGTATTCAAACTTTCCCCTAAGATGGCTTCAAAATTCCTGTCGCTTATCACTTGCCTCCAGTGCCTGCTCTTTTTGGGCAGGGAGGCTTCTTAGTATCGTGTTTGAAGGCTAACTTCTGTTCAGTAGTTTCCCACCGAAATCATTGCTCATCTCAAACCGTGTTTTTGTGAAGAGGGTTTGGATTACTGCCCAAACTCGGGCTTCGTGAGATTTATATGAGCGATGTGCGTCTCAAGGGATGGAAAACTCTATAAATGGGAATTATGTTCTCATCATAAATTTTATATGGGAAACTGACCCTAAAACTTGGGGTGTCTGTAATTCTAGGCCCAATAAGGTATCAGTCTGGAGGTTTGTAGACCCTAGAAACACATGTTTTTTGCTTTAGCCCCAAAGGCTAAATCACGTAGGAGTGCGTGTTCCAGAAACTTAACGGTGGTAGTCAGGGCGGTAAATGCTGGTGATTTAGTATGGTTTAATTTGTTGTTTGGGTTCTGCAATGAAATGATAATAAGGAGTAACATATTTTATCAGTGATATGTGTACCAGTTTGTTGGGCTAGATGTTTGCTTTCTAGGAAATAGCACTGCATGAAAACATCAGAGAGCTTTCCAACATTCTGGAGAACACAGACCTTGTCCTGTTAAGCAGCCATTGCAGTTTTTAAGTTGTGCCCTTTAGAGAGGACTCCTATGAGTTTTGGATTGCCTTGTATATTCTTTTGTTGTTGTTGTTGTTGTTGTTTTGAGACGGAGTCTTGCTCTGTCGCCCAGGCTGGAGTGCAGTGGCGCGATCTCGGTTCACTGCAACCTTCTCCCAGGTTCAAGTGATTCTCCTGCCCCAGCCTTCTGAGTAGCTGGGATTACAGGCACGTGCCACCACACCTGGCTGATTTTTGTATTTTTAGTACAGAAGGGGTTTTGCCATGTTGACCAGAGGTCTGGAACTCCTGACCTCAGGTAATCTACCTGCTTCGGCCTCCCAAAGTGCTGGGATTTATAGGCATGAGCCGCCACACTCAGCCTTGGGGTGTATATTCTTTGGGCTCAGAGGGAAAACTGTTTTTCTAAGATTAGGATTTAGCATTGTGAAAAATTTTGTCCAGTGCGTTTACATTAATGTCCTTTTTTTTTGAGTGGGACTCTTGCCCTGTTGCCCAGGCTGGAGTGCAATGGCACAATCTCAGCTCACTGCAACCTCTACTTCCCGGGTTCAAGCAATTCTCCCTGCCTCAGCCTCCCAAGTAGCTGGGATTACAGGCACCTGCCACCAAGCCCAGCTAAGTTTTTGTATTTTTAGTAGAGACAGGGTTTTGCCATGTTGGCCAGGCTGATCTGGAACTCCTGATACCAGAAGATTTTCCAGAAAAGTCACCTTAGTGAGGACAGCTGGTTTCTAAACCACAGTGCTTCCAGGTTGACACAGGAAATGCCGAGTGGTGCTGTTCTAATGCTGAGTCCTAGAAGAACCTTTGGGACTTCGCTATTCAAGGTGGCATGATGTCATGTGAACCTGCAGGCTGGCCCTCTTGCCACAGTGACGACCACAGGCCAGATGTCAGATCTTTCATAGATGTCTGTGCTGGCATAGTTCCTTGATGAAAAGATCTATTTTATTGTATGCAGTACTGTGATAAATATCGGTGGTGTTGGTGATTTCAGTCCTAGTCACATTTACTATTCCCTGTCATGTATTCACTTGATTTACTGTCACGTTCCCTTGGGAATTCATTTCATGGCATCTCTGTGTTTTGGTGATACGCAGGTGGATCTGTAAAGAACCCAGCCAACCCTCAGAGGGAGGGCAGGGGCTGAGCTGTGAGGAGAGCGGGCCCCAGAACCATGTCTACGCGAGAGTCCTTTAACCCGGAAAGTTACGAATTGGACAAGAGCTTCCGGCTAACCAGATTCACTGAACTGAAGGGCACAGGCTGCAAAGTGCCCCAAGATGTCCTGCAGAAATTGCTGGAATCTTTACAGGAGAACCACTTCCAAGAAGATGAGCAGTTTCTGGGAGCCGTTATGCCAAGGCTTGGTAGGTAACCCGGTATTTCTTCTATGGTCTGGGATCCAGTCAGTGAGTCAAAAACCAGATTTCTCACCTCCCGTGTTGCCTATTTATTTTTTTATTACAAATTTTTTTACTTTTATAGATTTGGGGAGTGCACGTGCAGTTTTGTTATATGAATCTATTACATAATGGTGAAGACTGGGCTTTCAGTGTAGCCATCACCCAAATGCTGTACATTGTACCCCCCCTTTTATTTTAATTTTTGTGAGAAGGATTAGAAGAGCAATCAATGGTAACTATGTTATGTTCTTGTAACTTATATGGCAGAAGTACTTGAAACGCATCAACAGGTACTCTGACAGTTTTTAAATTATGGAGTATGCGATTGAGATTGTTATATTACAGTAAAAACATTGTTTAAATTGAATTTTCTGTTAGCTGAAGATTAAACAGAAATCCTTTATGCCCTTTTTCTAAAAGGATTTCTAAAATGCTTACATGCCCTTCATGGCCCCAGGAAAGGTGGTTCCAGCCTTAGGGTTCTTGTGTGGTATTCGGATGGCAGTGACTGTGTCAGCAGGGCATTGGGGTTCTCTTGCAGGGTGCATCGGGTGAAAAGCGTGTTTCGGGGAGGAGGTAGGACTAGAGGGATCTGTTCATGACCCCAGGATGTCGTCTGGAACCGAGGGAAGTGTTTCTGTCTTTACTAAATTCCTAATGGCGTGAGTGATTTCACTTTTCCCAAACACAGAGCTTAGAAACAAATTCTAGGTTCCTGGCATGTTGTTTATTCATGTTTCTTACCCAGTTTTTTAAATATACAGTGCAAGACTGTGATCACTTTTCCTTGCATTTGATGCATAGTTTTGGAGGTTTGGATGTTCTGTAATTACTGTGTGACTTGATCAGCTTTCTTTTTTTTGAAAAGGAGTCTCGCTTTGTTGCTCAGGCTGGAGTGCAGTGGCACAATCTCGGCTCACTGTAGCCTCCACCGCCCGGGTTCAAGTGATTCTCCTGCCTCAGTCTCCTCCTGAGTAACTGGGATTAACAGGCACACAGCACCACGCCCGGTTAATTTTTGTGTTTTTAGTACAGACAGGGTTTCATCGTGGTATCCAGGCTGGTCTCAAACTGCTTGACCTCAGGTGATCCTCTCACCTTGGCCTCCCAAAGTGCTGGCATGAGCCGCCACACCCGGTCAGAGTTTTCATTTCGTTTTCTTTTGCCCATTATTTTGTAAAGTTCATTGATTATGAGCTTGGGGTCTCCTTTCCTCCTAAATGGAGAAAGCAGATAAAAGCATAGTTGCTTTGATTGGAAGGGAAGAAATATTACATCCCAGTCTCTGGTGGCCTGCAGGACTTTGAGGAGCTCAGTTTGAAAGCAGTTCTTGCTGTCCAGCTGATGGCCAAGCTGTGGAGAAATGAGCGAGCTGGATTTGATGTTGCCTTGTCAAGAAATGAGAATATACTGAGGAGGCTGTTAGATAACTGTCAAGAAAAAAAAAGCTGTTAATGCTTAATGCTCAAAAACCAATGAAATTAAGACCTTACTGGATAAAGTAAGAATTACTATTTATAACTTCCTCTGGCATAGTCACTCACTAGTCACTCATATTACGTTGTGAATGTCAACCCAACTCTCCTGAACCTCAGCTTCCTAATCTATAAAATGGATAATAATAATTAGTGTATGGGGCTGGGCACAGTGGGTTACTCCTGTAATGTCAGCACTTTGGAAGGCTGAGGTGGGCGGATCACTTGTGGTCAGGAGTTCAAGACCAGCTTAGGCAACGTGGTGAAACCCTGTCTCTACTAAAAATACAAAAATTAGCTAGGATTGCTGGCATGTGCCTATAGTTCCAGCTACTTGGGAGGGTGAAATGGGAGGACTCCTTGAGCCCCGGAGGCTGAGGCTGCCATGAGCGAAAGTCACACCACTGTACTGCAGCCTGGGTGACAGAGTTGAGACCCTGTCTCAAAAAAAAAAAAAAAAATCACTGTTTTGCATTGTTGTACCAAAAATGTTCTGGGTAGGTGTGCCATATAGATCTGTACTTACATACATAAAACATGTATGTGTATACACACTGTACACATATATATGGTATATATTTATGTTTTTAACTTTTGTTTTTTTCTTGAGAGAGTCTCACTCCATCACCTAGGCTTGAGTACAGTGGTGCAGTCTTAGCTCACTGCAACCTGTGCCTCCCAGGTTCAGATGATTCTCTTGCCTCAGCTTCCCTCCAGTAGCTGGAATTACAGGCACGCGCCACCACGCCCAGCTAATATTTTTGTGTGTTTTTTAATAGAGATGGGGTTTCACCATGTTGGTCAGGCTGGTCTGGAACTCCTGACCCTAAGTAGTTCATCCACCTCAGCCTTCCAAAGTGCTGGGATTACAGGTGTGGGACGCCCCTCTTGTTTGTGTTTTTAACTTTTTTCTAATTGAATGTCATATTTTCTGACTTCAAAGATGGTGTTGATTGAACAGTTAACAGAAACAGCTTTTAAATGTACACATGATTACTAAATGTATCCCAACTAAAGAAATGTTAAAAGAAATGTGTCTTGGAACCTGAGACATCTGTTGCCTGGTACTTAAGAGCTATCTGGTAATGATTGCTGCTGGGGGTGGTGGGGGTAGGAGGACTTGGGTGGTTTTTCTGATGGAGGATGTCAGTGCTGCTGGAAAGCTTACAGCAAGATTTTCCATTTGAAGCCCTAGTTTTTCAAGGCCTGCAGGCCATCTCAGGCTCTCCCCTTCTCTCTTCCTTCCTTGAAATGTGGTTGGTGATTTCTAAACCAATCACTAGATCTGGCGTGGTGGCACACACCTGTAATCCCAGCGCTTTGGGAGGCCGAGGCGGGTGGATCACCTGGGGTTGGGAGTTCGAGACCGGCCTGACCAAGATGTTGAAACCCTGTCTCTACTAAAAATACAAAATAAGCTGAGAGTGGTGGCTCATGCCTGTAATCCCAGCTACTCGGGAGGCTGACACAGGAGAATCGCTTGAACCCAGGAGGTGGAGGTTGCAGTGAGCCAAGACTGCGCCATTTCCAGCCTGGGCAACGAGAGTGAAACTCCATCTCAAAAATAAATAAATAAATAAAAATAAACCAATCACTATACACCAGTGCTGTCCAAAAATACAATGCAAACCACATTTGTAATTTTAAATTTTATAGTATTCATTTTTTAAAACCTGATAACGAGAATCTATTATTTAACACAATATATAAAAATATCTTTTCAATATGTATATATAAGATTTTTTTTTTTTTTTTTATTTTTGAGATGGAGTCTCGCTCTGTCACCCAGGCTGGAGTCTAGTGGCTCGATCTCAGCTCACTGCAACCTCCGCCTCCCGGGTTCAAGCGATTCTCCTGCCTCAGCCTCCCGGAGTGGTCCCGCTGCTGTCAAACTCATGACCTCGTGATTCTCCTGCCTCGCCTCCCAAAGTGCTGGGATTACAGGCGTGAGCCACTGTGCCCGGCCATATAAGACATTATTAGTAAGATGTTGGGTTTTGATACTGGGTGTTTAAAATTGGGTATCTGTTTTATACTTAGAGCACTTCTTCATTTGCAGTAACCACATGTCTCTGGTGCACAGCCACCCGCTGTGGCTAGTATCCACCCGCTGTGGCTGGTATCCACCCGCTGTGGCTGGTATCCACCATACTGGACAGCACCAAACGCTATGCTAGTAGACCATGGTGGCACAGGTGTGAAAGAGAAACCGCTGCTTTTCAGCCTTGGGACATGCTCAGGAATCACCAGTTACTCTGATCAAAGGACTTGCTAAGTTCAAATATGTTCAATTCAAATTTAAGATTATTTAAATTAAGAACATTTAAAGCTAACAGTTCGGCAACGAAGGTAGTGTCTCTTTCAGTAGTCCTGCATTTTAAATGGAAGAATAACCAGTTGTTGGAATTATCCATTTACAGAAAATCCATTGAGTGAAAAAGTGGTATTTCTATGTAGGTGCTAGAGAGTGTTGCAAGATGAATTTCTGAGAGATTCTTCCCGTAGGCTGTTTACGTGAATTAACACACACATTCTCCTCTGAAGAATGAAAACTGACCCAGTGCCGGAAATCGTTGAAGCTTGCTATTCTGCGCTTAAATTCTCCATTCCCTAGCAAGGTCTTCCAGCAAGAGTTTCTGCTTTGTCACCTAGTGTAACAGTAAATTAGCCTGTCTTCACAGCCTATGGCTTTTTATTCCACGTGGTTTCATTTTTGTGTCAGGAAAGGTGTGCTGCCTCCATGACCCACCTTTGTGAGGTGTGCTGCTGTTGTGAGACTGAGTGAGGCAGTGCTTCCTGGCTGTTTCACATAGGCAAAATGTTAAAGGTGGTTTTACTGCGATTCAGATACGATTTATTCTTGCTTGAAATTCTGAATTTATAGGGTAGCACTTAATTAGCTTTTTTTTTTTTTTTTTTGAGACAGTCTTGCTGTGTTGCTCAGGCCCGAGTGCAGTGACAAACTCTGCCTCCCAAGTAGCTGGGATTAGAGGCACGCACCACCCCACTCAGCTGATTTTTGTATTTTTAGTGGAGATGGGGTTTCACCATCTTGGCCAGGCTGATCTTGAATTCCTGACCTCGTGATCCACCCACCTTGGCCTCCCAGAATGCTGGGATTACAGGAGTGAGCTACTATGCCTGGCAGTCCTGACTTTTTCCCTGATTTTGGCTGTTGGACTGCAAAATAGATACAACGGCCCCCTCCGTATCCGAGGAATCCTCATCAGCGGATTTAGCCAACCACACACTGAAAATATTCAGGGAAAAAAATAGATGGTTGTGTCTGAATGTGTACAGACTTTATTGTTTATATTGTCATTATTCCCTAAACAGTACAATATAACGAATATTTACGTTGCATTATATCATATTAAGTATCATAGGTGATCTAGAGCTGATTTAAGGTATGGGAGAATATGTGTGTAGGTTATATGCAAATATTGGGCCATTTCAAATCAGGGATTTGAGCATCCATGGATTTTGGTGTCTGTGGGAGTCTGGAACCAGTCCCCCACAGTTACCAAGGAATAGCTGTCTTCGTAAGAGGACAGAAGAGTGTCCTTCTGAGGGGTTTGAGCTGCACTCTGTGTTCAGCTTTCTTGGTGGGAATGCTAGTCTGAGTTTGTAAAATGCCTGCATCACAGGTAATTTTTAAAAGAGTGCAGCCTGCAGTCGCTAGTCTTGACTACTCTGGCATAGATGCCAGAGTGTTTATATACATGCTTGATTGGAAATTTTGGTTGAATTGCCGATTGGTATTTTCCCTTTTCATCTGCGTGTGTGTCATTTTGACTTTTGACTAAATGTAAATGTAATAATGACATTTTTCAGTATAAAAATATTTTACAGATTTTCTGGTGGAACAATAGGATAATGTCTAAATATGTACTCAAAGTAACTATAGTTAAGATAACCCAAGTTGCATTTATACTATTCTCATCTTCAGAGAAATTGCATATGGTAGCAGTCACATGCTGTGGTAATACAGTAAATAATATAATAAAAATAATACAAAGGAAAAGAAGATTTTTATTCAAGGCATCATTAAGGTTTTTAAAATTATGCCATATTGGAGTGTAGTCTTGATGAGTAACATTTTCATTGGTATTTTCCATCTTAAGCTGGGTATGTTTCACATTTATTTCAGTTACGCTTCTTGATAGGAAACACATGGCTTCATTGGCAGCCCACAGTTTCCATAAGTATCTTAGGAGCTCTTCCTGTTCAGAGCACTGGTGGTATAAAATGAAATGGCTTTCCTGTTTTATTTCTGGATGCTAATGACTTCCATCTCCACAGGCATTGGAATGGATACTTGTGTCATTCCTTTGAGGCATGGTGGGCTTTCCCTGGTTCAAACCACAGATTACATTTACCCGATCGTAGACGACCCTTACATGATGGTAAGTGTGAGCTGATGTGTTTTTTGTGACTGGAAGGGCCTACTCGTTTGGTTTGGATTGTGGCTGGGGTTTTGTATGTATCTGGGGTTTTGGTTTTGTTTCTGTTTTATCTGTACTGCCCGCCCTGCCCAGCCTCCTGCAGTCACTGAAGTCGGGCCTGTCCCCTGCCCACACTTGGCACTGTGCATTAAGCAATTAGGGAGGAAGGCCCTGAGCTGCTGTTGCACCTGAGTTCATGCTGTGAGTAAGAACACTTCTCGTTTAGCACAGTGTCAGTGGAATAACCTTTTCATCATTTTCTTCTTTCTTGCACCTTTCTGTTGAAGAAGGAATACAGGTTTCCAATAATCTGTTATTTATTTGTCACTGGTACCTGAGGGAGTTGGTACCTGAGGGGGTGTTCATCTTCAGGTACCAGTGACAAATAAATAACAGATTATTGGAAACCTGTATTCCTTTTCACATTGGTAACCTTCACCACCCCTGTGTTTTAGGTGGGAAATATTACTCTCCTCTGTAATTGGACTGATCCTAAATGTTTTCTTCAAGAAATGAAGTAGCTAGTATCTCATCACAATTAGCTATCTCAAACATTAATCCCGATACCTGGTTGATCCACCCCACCCAGCCACCCGAGCACCCACCACTGTGCGATGTGCCGCTGTGCGTAATAGGTTTCTGACCACTGAGTTCAAGTTCCTAGCTACTGATTGTGCACTGCTGAAGTGTATTCCCCAAATTGTTCACTGCGTGGTTGCAGCCAGCCACCCTGTGATCCTCCCCTTTAACCCCATTTCCCTACCACCCAGGAAGAGCCAGTGGAGAGATTGGGAATATCGGGTTTGCTTTAAAATGCCAGGTGTTCTTCCTGTGTGGCAAGGACAGTGGGATCAGTCTGCACTGTAGGGACTTTATCATGCGGCAGCCACGTGGGGGGTGTTCCCCCTCAGGTACCAGTGACAAATACACAGATTATTGGAAATCTGTATTCCTTCTGCACATCTATCTGTCCTCTCCTCTGAAGCAATACTCTTGAGACTGGGCTGGTATGCCACAGCCCAGGTCCCACTCCACCAGGTGGCAGGGATGGCTAAAACCAGAGTCCATCATCTTCTAACATTTCCTAAAATGAGAGCATCCAGAACAGAAGGGGCACTAAATTGCTGCCCCCCTAACTAGCGATTGGCTTGTCCAAGTTGCAGACCATCTGTTGGCCTTGTGGACTGGCTTGGTGATATGGAAGTGCGGCCACAGAAAGTTGCTGAGCTGCATTGCTGACCTCCAGGAATGTGTAAGAAAGCATAAAGCAAGCAATTAGACAGCCACTGGAAATGATGACACTTGAGAGTTTGATTATCCTTATGTCAGAAGAAAAACTTACATTTTCTGTTTACTGTATATGAATCAATAACAGTTTAGATAAGGGCAACTTAACTTTTAAAAGTCTCCAGTGGCAATAAAAAAAATCTTTATTACCACATTTCTGTTGAATTGTATTTTAAAGTTCCTAAGAAAATGGTGTCATTTACTGGGAAATGCTTCTCTTTTTCTTTAGAAAACAATATGACTTCAGCCCTGAATATTTTTTTATTTGCTTCTTTTTTTATTTGCTTCTTAAATAAGATGATTTTTCTGTTTATCTGATGTAACCTTGAAAAGAAGCTACAAAATTTTTTTGTTTTGTTTCGTTTATTGACAGAGTCTTGCTCTGTCACCCAGGCTGGAATGCAGTGGCGCCATCTCAGCTCATTGCATCCTCCACCTCCTAGGTTCAAGTGAGTCTCATGTCTCAGCCTCCCAAGTAGCTGGGACTACAGGTGTGCGCCACTATGCTGAGCTAATTTTTGTATTTTTAGCAGAAACAGTGTTTTGCCATGTTTGCCAGGCTGGTCTCGAACTCCTGGCCTCAAGTGATCTTTCTGCCTCAGCCTCCCAAAGTATTGGGATTACAGGCGTGAGCTATTGTGCCCAGACTAAGCTACAAACATTTCTTAATCCAAGTGCATAAAAAGAATCTTCTCTGTAATCACTAAAGCCAGCCATTTTGAGAATCTGTTTGGGATACGTGGCTGTTTCCAGCTTTTCTTTAGGAGAGTTGTTTGCAGGCTTTTTCACTTCATAGCCCTTCCCCCACAGACTGTCAGTTCTAACCTTACCTCTCCACCTCATTCCCTGTACGTACACCCCTTCACGTATCTAAATAAATTGCAGACTTCTAAAATTTAGAATGGGAAGAACTTGTACCTTCTTTGTTCTGCACAAGAAAGAGGTAGTAACAGTAATGTCTGAGAAAAAACGAGTGCCTGGTGACTCCGTGATGCAGGAAAGGTCGCCAGTCTCCAAGTCACAGAAACTGAGGACCCTATCCAGTAGCTCCCACTCCTGGAAAGTCCCCAGTTTCTCTGTGGAGTCCGCTCTATGGCTCACTCTCAGTTTCTGCAGGTGGAAAGTCCCTGGTCGTCCTTTCTCACATTTCCCTCTCTTCCCAGGGCAGGATAGCATGTGCCAATGTCCTCAGTGACCTCTACGCAATGGGGGTCACGGAATGTGACAATATGCTGATGCTCCTTGGAGTCAGTAATAAAATGACCGACAGGGTAAGTAGGAGCCACCGGCTGCTGCCTGGCTGTGATGTCCAAGTGGCATCTCTGGCCTTGGTTAGACTTCGCTTGCTTCCCATCTGGAAAGTGGGGAGCCCAGGCCATATGGCTTCCTGTACTCCTTCTGGCCCTCCACTTTTGGACAGTTATCTGTAAATTAAAATGAGAGAGCCTGGCCTATTCATCTCATCATTTCTGCCACCTGCTCTTTTTCTCTCTTCCCAGTAGACTGAAACTGAGACTTTTTTTTTTTTTTTTTGAAATGGAAATCTCACTGTGTCGTCCAGACTGGAGTGCAGTGGTGCAGTCTCTGTCCACTGCATCCTCTGCCTCCCAGGTTTGAGCAGTTGTCCTACCTCAGCCTCCCAAGTAGCTGGGATTACAGGTACGCACCACCACACCCACCTATTTTTTTAATTTTTAGTAGAGACAGGGTTTCACCATGTTGGTCGGGCTGTTCTCAAACTCCTGACCCCAGGTGATCCACGCACCTCAGTCTCCTAAAGTGTTGGAATTATAGGTGTAAGCTACCACATCTGGCCCAAGACATTTTTATGTGTCTTCTAAAATAATGTTTTGGCTATAGTAATGGTACCTCAGTGTAAATCAGGCACAGCCTTACAGATCCAGGACACGTGGCACTTAGAGGGCACCTGCTATGCTGTGGCTGGGGATGTTGTGGATATAATTGGTGATGGGACTAGGGGACCCATGTGTTCACGCCTCTGTGTCATCACCTGGCATTCTGTGCTCTTGGTGCCTGAACCTGTTCTTTGAACCAGAAATGAATTCCTACTTAGATAGGTCTTGCTTTTGTGCCCAAACCCCCCCCCCAGTTTGCCCTGCCTTAGAGAAATTTGAGTTTCCATTAGGCCTTTTCCTGCCCTAAAACGTGGTCTATGGCAGTCGGTGGTGCATGGTGGTCTTGGTGCGGACTGTGCCCATGTGGGTTACTCATGGCCCGCAGCCAGTCCTTGGAAGGATGGACACCTACTCCAGGACAGGGGACCTGTGCGTAAGAAGCCAGCATTGGACAGCTGGCTTCCAACAGTCATCAGACGTAGGGCTGGTCCAGTGCACTGAGTCACAGACAATGTTGGTGTCTGGGCGTTATTTACATTGTTACCTAGAACATCTTCCAGCATTGGATAAAGTTATTATAATGGGAAATATTTTTTCACATTGCTTTTTGTTTGTTTGTTTATTTGTTTGTTTTTTGAGACTGAGTTTTGCTCATCATCCAGGCTGGAGTGCAGTGGTGTGATCTTGGCTCACCACAACCTCCACGTCCTGAGTTCAAGTGATTCTCCTGCTTCAGCCTCCCAAATAGCTGGGATTACAGGCATGTGCCACTACGCCCGGCTAATTTTGTATTTTTTTTAGAGACGGGGGTTTCACCATGTTGGCCAGGCTGGTCTCAAACTCCTGACTTCAAGTGATCCACCCACTTCGGCTTCCCAAAGTGCTGGGATTACAGGCGTGAGCCATCATGCCCGGCTGTTTGTTTTTGAGACAGGATCTCCTTGTGTTGTCCAGGCTGGAGTGCAGTGGCGTGATACGAGAGCTCACTGCAACAGCCTCAGCCTCCAGAATAGCTAGGACCACAGGCTCATACCACCATGCCCAGCAGTTTTTTACATGTTTTGTAGAGAAGGGGGTCTCACTGTGTTGCCCAGGCTGGTCTTAAACTCCTGAGCTCAAGCTATCTGCTCACCTCGGCCTCCCCAAGTGCTGGGATTACAGACATGAGCGACTGCGCCTGGCCCGTAGCTTTGGTTAATATCCTGCCCTGTCTGTAAACTTTCAGGACTTCCTTTGGGATTTTATGGGTTTTTTATAACTGTAAGTGTAAAAACCACCTTTTCTGGATTTTGAACCGAATTCTTTGACTTTTTATTTATATCTTTTTCAACCCTAGGAAAGGGATAAAGTGATGCCTCTGATTATCCAAGGTTTTAAAGACGCAGCTGAGGAAGCAGGAACATCTGTAACGGGCGGCCAAACAGTACTAAACCCCTGGATTGTCCTGGGAGGAGTGGCTACCACTGTCTGCCAGCCCAATGAATTTATCATGTAAGTTGATTTTTGCTTCATGTCACCTGACCTGTTTCTTTTCCTCTCTTTTCAAAAACAGAGGTGTTACAGTTGAGCATGGTGACTCATGCCTGTAATCCCAACACTTTAGGAGGCCAAGGCAGGTAGATCATTTGAGGTCAGGAGTTTGAGACTAGCCTGGCCAACATGGTGAAACCCTGTCTCTACTAAAAATACAAAATTTAGCCAGGCGTAGTGGCACACACCTGTAGTTCCAGCTACTCAGGAGGCTGAGGCAGGAGAATCACTTGAACCTAGGGGTGGAGGTTGCAGTGAGCCGAGATCACGCCACTGCACTCCAGCCTAGGCAACAGAACGAAACTCCATCTCAAAAAAAAAAAAAAAGATCTATTAAGATATAATTTGCATACTGTATAATTCATCCATTTAACGCATACGTGTCAGGGGTTAATTGTGCAACCATTACCAGAGTTGATGATAGGACGTTTTCATCACTGCAGGAAGAAACCCCATCCTCGTTGGCTGTGACTCTGTACTCCCCCTACCTTATCCTAGATTATTTCTCTTAAAATAGCATTAGCATACTTTTAAGGGTCATCTATTTGGTAGCACATGTCAATACTTTAATCCTGTTTTTAAGACATTTCAGGTTGTTGAAGTATATCTCACATAACATACAGCACAGCATTTTGAAGTACACAGTGTGTTGGTTTTTAGTATTCACAAGGTTGTGCACCCGTCACCACTATCCAATTCCAGAACATTTTTGTCACCCCAAAAAGAAGCCCTGTAGCTCACTCCCAGTTCCCTCCTGCTCCATCCCCTGGCAACCAAGAATGTACTTTTGTCTCTAGGGATTTGCCTATTGTGGACACTATGTATAAATGGAATCATGCAACATGACATGCTGTGTCTGGCTTCATTCACATAGCAGCGTGTTTTCCAGGTTCATCCATGTTGTAGCATGAATCAATATTGTATTCCTTTCCATGGCTGCATTAATCCATTGCATGGATATACCATGCTTTAGCCGTTCCTCGGGTGACGGACCTTTGGATTGTTTCCACCTATTATGAATGACCCTTGGGTTGCTACCTATTATGAATGATGCTATGAACACTCATGTGTAAGTTTTCCGTGGATGTAAGTGCCAGTTCTCTTGGGTGTCTACCTAAGTATTGGCTGATCATGTGGTAATTGTGTTTAACTTGAGGAATCATCAGACTGGTCTCCAATATGGCTGTGCCATTTTACTTTCCCAGTAGCAATGTATGAGGATCCCAATTTCTCTACGACGCCTCCAGTCCTTGTTTTTGTGTCCATCTTTTGGATTCTAGCCAGCACAGCGGATGTGAAGTAGCATCTCTTTGTGGTTTTGGTTTTTGTCTGCCTGATGACTGTTGAGGCTGAGCATCTTTTCATGCGCTTACTGCCCATTTGTGTGTCTTTGGAGAAGCTTCTCCCCAAGTTGTCACTTTGCACGCTTAAAAGCCAGTCTTTTTTGCTGAAGGAAGTAGAAACTCCAGTATTTTATTTTTTGGTTAGGTACAGATAAGGTACTATGTTCACATGGTTCAGAATCCTAAAGGTGTGAGAAGGCTCTGCAGTGTAAAGACCTTCGCCTGTGCATTGGTGAGGGCCTTTGCATTGCACAGCCTTCTCACACCTTTGGAATTTTGCCCTTTTCGCTCCACAGAGGCAGCCTCTCTGTGTATTTCTAGCCAATCTACTGCCAACATTTAGGTCGTTTTGTACATTTGGGAATCTACAGGTAAGAAAGTTTTCAAAATAGAATTGCTAAGTCAGAGGGTATGTGTGCTTGTGATTTTGCTACCAGTTCGTTTCCACCAGCAGTGAATCAGTTTCCCCACATCTGAACCAACACAGTGTGTTAACAGATGTCTGGGTTAGTGCTGACCTGTTCAGTGGCTTTTTTTTTTTTTAACTTTTAATATGTTCATATCTTTTGCCCATTTTTTAGTTGATGGAAGCTCTTTTTAGGGTCATAATCTGACAGCTTTCCTGTTAAGAGTGTTGCATTTTACTTACATCAAGGTTTTATTTTCCCAACAAAAAAAGAAAAAAATTTTTTTTTTTTGAGATGGAGTTTACTCTTGTTGCCCAGGCTGGAGTGCAATGGTGCCATCTCGGCTCACTGCAGTCTCCGCCTCCCGGGTTCAAGTGATTTTCATGCCTCAACTTGCCTAGTAGCTGAGATTAGAGGCATGTGTCACCAGGCCCAGCTAATTTTTTTGTATTTTTAGTAGAGGTGGTTTTCACCACATAGGCCAGGTTGGCCTTGAACTTCTGGCCTCAAGTGATCCACCCACATCAGCCTCCCAAGTGCTGAGATTACAGGTGTGAGCCTCCGCGCCAGGCCTTCAATGAATTTCTGACCAACAGCACCTATGTTTTCTTTGTAAAAGATGAAGGAGCCTGTACATGTGACTATATGCCATCAAATATTGTCCTTAAACTTAAAAGTAACCCACTAGTTTTGTCACACGTAAATTGTTGATGTAAATTCATAGGTTGCACATAACTGGTGAAGTGCAAGAACATACCAGCTCGGCTGGGTGCGATGGCTCACACCTGTAATCCCAGCATTTTGGGAGGCCAAAGTGGGTGGATTACCTGAGGTTGGGAGTTCAAGGCCAGCCTGGCCAACATGGTGAAACCCCATCTCTACTAAAAATACAAAAAATTAGCCAGGCATGGTGGTGGGCGCCTGTAATCCCAGCTACTCAGGAGGCTGAATCAGGAGAATCCCTTGAACCCAGGAGGCAGAAGTTGCAGTGAGCCAAGATTGCAGCACTGCCCTCCAGCCTGGGTGACAGAGTAGACTCTTTCTCAAAAAAAAAACCATATCAGCTTTATGGTACAACTGAGTCTGAATTGAAAGACATTTATGTCTTCAGGTCTGATTTTTGGAAAACAGGCTTCTTACATAGCTACAGAATTCTATTTTTCAAAGCGAAAATGGATACAAATAGTATAGGTTGAGCTAGGGAGCTGGCTGTTGGTATTGAAGTCTGCAGCCCTGGCTTTGTTTACATCGACTTGGGTGAGTACTGGAGGGGGCCAGCGTTAGGGGATGGAACACTGATGTGCTTAGCTCCTGAAGCTGGGAAAGGCACAGCTATCAGACCTGCTGCGGGTACTGAGGATGCAAATCCGGTAGATGTTTCATTTGGGGGACCAATGGTCATCTTTGAGAGCTGCCTTTTTAGTATTAACTTCTGTCTCTAAGACAGGGACCTCTGAGGCACCTGGGTGCCACGTAGGAAACTCAGAATTGGTCAGTCTGAATTTGAGAACATGGATGGAGAAATCACCAAGACATTAGACCCACAGATTGCCACCAAATCCACCAAATCCCATGGGCCGAAAAGTCCCACCTGAGTCTGTAGCATATCAGTGACCCTAAAGAAGCACTCTCTGTTTCAGAAGCTTTGTTGCCTCAGATCACTTTTGAATGCCAGTGGGTCTGTAGTGAAAATTACACACACACTCGTATGTGGCTGAGGGCAAATCTGGGCCTAATGAAATCTTTGAAGGCTAAATGTTCTCATTTAAAAATATATATATATATTATTTTTGAGATGTGGTCAGGCTAGTCTAACTCCTGGGCTCAAATGATCCTCCAACCTTGACCTCTCCAAGTGCTGGGATTACAGACATGAGCCGTTGCGCCCAGCCTGACAGCTAAATGCTTTGTTCTAGCGATAGCCCCAGTAGCAGATTGCAAGGCTCTTTCCCATACTTGCTGGTAGTTGGCCTCAATTTAAGTAAATGCAAAGGCAAATATATTTTTCAAAGAATATTCCTTCTCTTGTGTTAATGACAATGAGTTCATCTCCTCTGTTAGTTTGACTAGAAGGCACCCTTTCTCTTTTCTTCAGGCCAGACAATGCAGTGCCAGGGGACGTGCTGGTGTTAACGAAACCCCTGGGGACACAGGTGGCAGTGGCTGTGCACCAGTGGCTGGATATTGTGAGTAAACCACAGCTGTAATGGGAGCGAGGGGAATGGTACGTTTGCAGGTAATTTTTGTTGGAGGATTTGGGAAATGAGGGTTTTTTTAGTTGCATATCCAGGAAGTTAATATTAGTCAAGTCCTTAAAGAAATCCTAGGACTTGTTCATATTCTTGAAATAACAGTTTTGCATACGGAATGCTTAACTGCAGTAGGTAAGCCCCAGCTTGGGGCTTTAAGATGTTTCTATAAAGAATTTGCTAGGCAAGGGGTTAGCTTTGTTTACTTGGCCCTGAGATAGCTTCGTCTTTCATGTCCTAAACATCACTAAGAAATAATATGGAGGAGAATTTGTGAAAAGCATGGTGTTTGGGATATAAATAAATCCAGAGTAATAGACAGCTTAAATTGTTTTTTGCAGTTTTTGGTTGTTTTTGTTTGATAGTTTTGTCTTTTTAAACTGATTCGTAACTCAGAATAATTATCTCGTGGAGAATTAATCTATCTAGAATGAGGCTATGTCTCCTCAGTCATTTTTCCAGTGAGGTATAATCATGCTGTAAGATTGGTTTTCTTCATTGCCATAACAACCCACAAATTATTAAGATTGTGGTATATTCTCACATATCGTGGTGCATTTAATTTCTACAACTGTCACCTGAAAATACCAGTCCTAAGAAACAGTTGAAAGAGAATAATCAATAATTGCACGTCTTTCATCAACCAGGTATATCTTAGCTTGATGTAGCAGGGTAGAGAAATTGTCTACAGCTGCCACGTTCTTGAGCTGTTTTTCCCTCTCCCCCGGTGACGGGGAGCAGAGTGGAAGGCCGTTACGGGAATGTTGCACGGAGGTGCCTTCCAGCCCCACCTCCCAGGACTGAGCTAGCAGGGAGCTGGAAGCAGGCGAGGCAGGGAGTGTCAGGGATGGGCGAGTCTGTCTGCACTAGCGGGACACTACACCACATGTACAGCAGTGCTGCCGCGTGTCCTGCAGGCTACACATACCCAGTAAACGACAGCACTGGATTGCAGAAATGTGGGATGAGAACAGAAAAGACACCATGCTGACAGGTCTCATGGACACCTAAAATGTAATCCACAGAAAAACCTAAGAGTTGGAAAATTCCATTTTCTGTATCAAATCAAACTCTCTAGAAGTTAATTAAGAAAAAGGTGCTCTTTTTGTCAGTGGCTAGAAGATTAATCACATTTTCCCCTTTTCTCCCTCACCACTGTTATTAGCCTGAGAAATGGAATAAGATTAAGCTAGTTGTCACCCAAGAAGATGTAGAGCTGGCCTACCAGGAGGCGATGATGAACATGGCGAGGCTCAACAGGACAGGTATGGCCGGCGGGAACGGTGCTTTGGTCCTGGGGTCCAGGAGAGTAAATGTCTTCTTAGGCTTCGCAGGCCACACACAGTCTCAGGGAAGGGTGCTTCGGTCCTGGGGTCCAGGAGAGTAATTGTCTTCTTAGGCTTCGCAGGCCACACACAGTCTCAGGGTAGGTGGCCAGATTTTTGGCCAGTGACTACAGACCATCTTCTACTGGTACCAGGTTGGCGTTCTGTAGATCATGCAGATGGTCCCCAACTTACAGTGGTTTATAATTAAGAAGGAAGTCCTAACCTCTGACATGCCAGAGGAACTATTTCAAGAAAGTATTTACGTGGGTGCCGGGTGTGGTGGCTCACGCTTGTAATCCCAGCACTTTGGGAGGCCAAGATGGGCAGGATCACGAGGTCAGGAGATTGAGACCAGCCTGGCCAACATGGTGAAACCCCGTCTCTACAAAATTCAAAAATTAGCTGGGCATGGTGGCGCACGCCTGTAGTCCCAGCTACTCAGGAGGCTGAGGCAGGAGAATTGCTTGAACCCGGGAGGTGGAGGCTGCAGTGAGCTGAGATCACACCACTGCACTCCAGCCTAGGCGACCGTAAGAGACTGGCTCAAAAAAAAAGAAAAGCATTTTTGTGGGTTACCCATGTAAGATTTGGAAGCAAACCAACATTCAGAATGGAAATTGAGAAAGTTTAATATACTGGAGCTATTTCCAGAACATGACTTAGAGATGCCCCCACTCCCATCCCACCCCCTGCTTTCCTGCTTAGAAGTAATCACTGAATTTCGTGTTTATTTTCTTGCATTTTAGAATATTTTTTTATCCCACAGCCCTTGTGTTCTTAAAGAATTAGTTTTGCATTTTTTTACGTGTTTTATCCTCCATTGTTCCTGAGAGTCTCCTTGTTGTATGTAGCTGTAGTAGATTCCTTCTGACTCCTGTCCGATTTTCCACTGCCTTCCCTGCTCTCTTGATTGACAGGGGGTGACTGCTATGAACTTCCTCAGCCCAGCCCTCTGATGCACGTGTGAGAGATCAATACTGGCTCAGCTTTTATAGATGGTGCCACACTCTTCGAGAGTGTTCACCACAGTTCACATTGGCACACTACATTTAAAAAGCTTTTTGAATATGTCTTCTCTTCCCATTTATTTTATAAATTTTTTGTACTATGCAAGAATTACATGCTTATTATAGAAAAGTTTTTAGAAAAGTGGAAATAATAGTGAAAAAAGTTGTCCATAGTCCCTCGTCCCGAAACAGCTCCTGCTAGCATTTTTATGTATTCTTCCAGGACTTTTTTCACATTTGGCAGGTGGTTTACCATTGTTGTTTTAAAGTAGTGGTTAGCGTTTTTCCTGTATAAGTGGTTAGTATATATATTTGGAGTGTCTGCTTTTACTCATTTGATATTACTGTTTCCCATATTATATATCTGAGTACACATAATTTTTTTTTTTTTTTTGAGACAGAGCCTAACTGTCGCCAACACTGGAGTGCAGTGGTGGGATCTTGGCTCACTGCAACCTCTGCCTCCCAGGTTCAAGCAATTCTCTTGCTTCAGCCTTCCCAGTAGCTGGGACTACAGGTGTGCACCACCATACCCAGATGATTTTTGTGTTTGGGTGGGGACGGGTTTTCACTATGTTGGCCAGGCTAGTCTCTAACTCCTGACCTCAGGTGGTCTGCCCACCTTGGCCTCCCAAAGTGCTGGGATTACAGGCATGAGCCACCACGCCCAGCCTCCTAGTATACATGATTTCTTTTTTTTTTTTTTTTTTTTTTTGAGACAGGGTCTTGCTCTGTCACCAGGCTGGAGGGCAGTGGCGCCATGTCAGCTCACTGCAACCTCCACCTCCAGAGTTCAAGAGATTCTCTTGCCTCAGCCTCCCGAGTAGCTGGATTATAGGTGCGCGCCACCATGCCCAGCTAATTTTTGTATTTTTAGTAGAAATGGTTTCACCATGTTGGCCATGATGGTCTTGATCTGTTGACCTCGTGATCTGCCCGCCTTGGCCTCCCACAGTGCTGAGATGACAGGCATGAGCCACCACACCTGGCCTATACATAATTTTTAATGGCCAGATAATGTTCTACCAGAGAAATGTAATACAATTATCTTTTACCTATTTTTTAAGAATTCATTTGGAAATAAAAATTTTCTGTAATTTGTTGTTACTTGTAAGAAAGTTATAGCCAGGCACAGTGGCTCACGCCTATAATCCAGCACTTCAGGGGACTGAGGCAGGAGGATCCCTTGAGTCTAGCAGTTTGAGACTACCCTAGGCAACACAGACCCCATGTCGTCTTTTTAAAAAAAAAAAAAAACAAATTAGTTGGGCATGGTGGCGCATTCCTGTAGTCCCAGCTACTCAAGAAGCTGAGGTGGGAGGGTTACTTGAGGCCGGGATTTTGAGACTGCAGTGAGTGGTGATCATACCACTACACTCCAGCCTGGGTGACAGAGCAAGACCATATGTCAAAAAAAATTAAAAATGTTATAGATCAGAGGAACACAATAGACAACCCAGAGGTAATAGTCAAGTGATTTTTGACAAACAAGCAAAACCAATTCATTGGAGAAAAGAGTCTTCACCAAATGGTGGTGGAACACGTGAACATTCACATGAAAAAAATGATTCTGGACGCAGATCTTGTACCTTTCATAAAGATTAACTCAAAATTAGTATATTCGTGTGTTTTCACACTGCTATAAATGGCCGAGACTGAGTGATTTATAAAGGAAAGAGGCTGTATTGACTCACAGTTCCACATGGCCAGGGGGGCCTCAGGAAACTTACAATCATGGTAAATGATGAAGGGGAAGCAGGTACCTTCTTTATGAGGCAGCAGGGCAGAGAGGAGCAGGGGAAACTGCCACTTACAAAACCATCAGATCTTGTGAGATCTCATTCACTATCATGAGAACAGCATGGGGGAACCGCTCCCATGATTCAGTCACCTCTCAACAGGTCCCTCTCTTGACATGAGGAGATTACCATTAGAGATGAGGTTTGGGTGGGGACACAGAGCCAAACCATGTCAATGAGTTGTAGACCTAAACAAAACACAATAATATAAAACTGGAAGAAGGTAACAGCACAGAAAATTTAGGTGGCTCTGGGTTTGGTGATGACTTATAACACCAAAAGCACTATCTGTTAAGAAAAAATTGCTAAGTGTGGCTTTAACATAAACAACTGCTCTGTGAAAGACATTGTTTAAGAGGATGAAACGACAAGCCACAGACTGGGAGAAAAGTTTTGCCAAATATCTGTTCAAGGTCAGGTATTCAAAATATACAAAGAACTCTTAAAAAGCAGTAATTAAAACTCAATTTAAACATGGCCCAAAGACTTGACAGACACCACCTAAGAAGGTATACAGATGGCAAATAAACATAAAAGGAACCTCAGTGTCACACGTCAGTAGGGAATTGTAGATTAAAGCAGTGATGAGATGCCACTACATACCTATTAGAATGGCTAAAATCCAAAACACTGACAATAGCCTGGCCAACATGGTGAAACCTCATCTTTACCAAAAAAAAATACAAAAATTAGCTGGACATGGTGGCTTGCGCCTTAGTCCCAGCTACGTGGGAGGATCACTTGAGCACAGGAGGTCTAGGCTGCAGTAAGCTGTGATGGCACCACTACACTCCAGCCTGGGTGACAAAGCGAGACCCTGTCTTAAAAAAAAAACAACGAAAAACCACTGGCAATACCAGCTGCTGGCAAGGATGTAGAGAAACAGGAAGGAACGCATTCATTGCTGGTAGGAATGAAAAATGGGACAGCCACTTTGAGTTTGGCAGTTTCTTATGAAACTAAATATGTTATATGATACAGCAGTTGTGTTCCTTGATATTTACTCAAAGAAGTTGAAAACTTAAATTCTTGCTAAAGCCTGCGGGCAAATGTTCATAACAGCATTATTCATAATTGCCAAAACTTGGACGTAACCATTCCTTTCTTCAGTAGATGAGTGGATGAATGGATAAACAAACAGTAATGTATCTGTACTATGGAATGTTACTGAGCTGTAAAAAGAAATGAGCTGTCAAGCCGTGAAAAGATGTGGAGGAACCTTAAGTGCATGTGACTAAGTGAAAGAAGCCGGTCTGAAAAAGCTCCATACAGAAGGATTCCCACTCTATGACCTTCTGGAAAAGGCAAAACTGTAGAGATGGACAAAAGATCAGTGACGGCCAGAGGTGATCGGGGAGGAAGGGGATCAGGCAGAGCACACAGGATTGTTAGGGCAGTAAAGTTCCCTGCGTGATACGGTAATGTTGGATATGTAGAATTGACAACAAAGGGTGAACCCTAGTGTCCTCTGACTTTACTTAATAGTCATGTATTAGTATTCACATATCAAATACACTACACTAATGCAACGTTAATATAGGCCAAAGCTGGGGCAAAGGGTAATGGCAGCTCCTTGTTACTTCCTAGTTAATTTCTCTTTAAACCCAAAACTGCTCCAAAATATAAAGTCTGTAATTTTTTTTTAAATTAAATGATAGGTCGGGTGCAGTGGCTCACACTTGTAATCCCAGCGCTTTGGGAAGCCAAGGCAGGACAATTGCCTGAGAGGCTGCAGTGAGCTATGATCACACCACTGCACTCCAGCCTGGGCAATAGAGCAAGACTCCGTTTCTTTAAAATGGAAAAAAAAGAAAAAAATTTAAAAATAAAGTTTCATGCAATTCATCTCTAGTGGGAGTACCCTGATATTGAGTGAGGCCTTCTTAAAAACTGCTTGTTGGGCTGGGCGCGGTGGTTCACGCCTGTAATCCCAGCACTTTGGGAGGCCGAGACGGGCAGATCATGAGGTCAAGAGATCGAGGCCATCCTGGCCAACATAGTGAAACCCCGTCTCTACTAAAAATACAAAAATTAGCTGGATGTGGTGTGCGCCTGTAGTCCCAGCTACTTGGGAAGCTGAAGCAAGAGAATTGCTTAAACCAGGGAGGCAGAGGTTGCAGTGAACCAGTATCACGCCACTGCACTCCAGCCTGGCGCCTGGCAACAGAGCGGGACTCTGTCTCAAAAAAAAAAAAAACAAAAAAACAAAAAAACTGCTTGTCCTTATTGCTTAGTTGAACACAGGATCCCTTTAAAACAGAAAAAAAAAAACTGCTTGTCTTGGCTGAGTGCAGTGTTTCATGCCTGTAGTCCCAGCACTTTGGGAGGCCCAGGTGGGTAGATCACAAGGTCAGGAGTTCGAGACTAGCCTGGCCAATATGGTGACACCCTGTCTACTAAAAATACAAAAATTAGCTGGGCATGGTGACATGCACCTGTAGTCCCAGCTATTTGGGAAGCTGAGGCAGGAGAATCACTTGAGCCCAGGAGGGTGGAGGTTTCAGTAAGCAGAGATTGCACCACTGCACTCCAGCCTGGGCAACAGAGAGAGACTCTGTCTCAAAAAAAAAGAAAGGCAGGGGGTGGGGCTGGTCTTTGGTTTTAGGATGATCTTTTTTAGTTTACTGGAAAGTTACTATGGATTGAAGCTTCCAGTAGTTTTCAGGTGGCTCAAACTGAAATAAGAACTTTCGGAATTTCACTCTGGCTTTGGTTGACTTTACAACATTGCGTTTTCATTATTCAGATATGTCATCTCCCTGACAAGGAAGTTGCAGATCAATTTCAGACGTGAGGTCTTTGAGCTGAGGAAAGGTGTTTATTCTCAGAGTCGCCCCTCTCTCTCCCAGCTGCAGGACTCATGCACACATTCAACGCCCATGCGGCCACTGACATCACAGGCTTCGGGATTTTGGGCCACGCACAGAACCTGGCCAAGCAGCAGAGAAACGAGGTGTCGTTCGTCATTCACAACCTCCCGGTGCTGGCCAAGATGGCTGCGGTGAGCAAGGCCTGCGGAAACATGTTCGGCCTCATGCACGGGACCTGCCCGGAAACCTCAGGTACAGGGTGCTGGGCCCATATGAGGACTCAATAGTGAGGCTCATGGAAGGCTCAGCCAGAAAGCAACAGCCCCGCCCTGAGTGGGCCCCCACTGTGTCTGAGGTCCATGCTGCTGACCTCGGCCTCTGCAGCAGCTGGAGGCTTCCCCGCTTCCCTCTGGGTCTCATCCCTGCCATTCTGGGCGGATGCAGCAGCCTTGCTGAAGTTGAGTGTCCTGTGCTGTTTCTGATGCAGGAATATGGTGATGGGGGAAATAAGTCAGCCTTGAATTTTCACTGAAAGCTTCGCATTTGAAATTAACCATAATACCCATAGGTTACTTTGAACAGGTGATATTTTTTCCTGGAAAAATGTCTCACGTTGTTTTTAAGAATGACAGAAAAAAGGGGTCAGGCACAGCTGCTCATGCCTGTATCCTAGCACCTCAGAGGCTGAGGAGGGCAGATGACTTGAGGTCTGGAGTTCAAGAGCAGCCTGGCCAACCTGGTCAAATCCCATCTACACTAAAAATACAAAAAAAATTAGCTGGGCTTGGTGATATATGCCTGTAATCCCAGCTACTCAGGAGGCAGAGCCAGGAGAGAGGCTTGAAACTGGGAGACAAAGGTTGCAGTGAGCCGAGATTGTGCCACTGCACTCCATCCAGCCTGGGCAACAGAACAAGACTCTGCCTCAAAAAAAAAAAAGAATAAAAAAGAATGCAACTGGATAAAAGTACCATTTTTCTTTTTCTTTTTTTTAGATGTGCAGTAATTTATTAGAGGAAATATAAATGGAGGAAAAATGAGAGATGGAACAAGCGTAGGTAGAGCCATCAGACTATAATGTAGGTCTGACACCAAACGCCCCAGTAGCTTTTATATCCCTTAACATTTTTCTAAGCCTAAGCTCCTTTTGTTTCCTCATTAATTTGGTGGCCACGTCTGTCTGTAACTTGTGGGACGTTCTCTTCATCATGTTGGCAGATATTCAAGCAGGGCCTGCTGGCCTCGAGGCCACCACCCACAGGCCCACATCTGCCATCACTCATTCCCGTTCCTGTGGCCCCAGCCGGAGCCAGGTGGTGCATCCTCCCAAGTGCCATTTTTCTTTTGCCCCCTTTGTTCCTTTTACCTTGACTCTGGTCTTTTAAGTTTCCTTATTTTTTTTTTCTTTTTTTCAGTTTTTCTCTTTTTCTATTTCCTCTAGATCTCTAGTTTTCTACTCTGCAAAAGAGTGGAATCATCTTGAGATTTTAAAAGTACACATGCCGGCAGGGTGCAGTGGCTCATGAATGTAATCCCAGCACTTTGAGAGGCTGAGGTCAGGAGTTCGAGACCAGCCTGGTCAACATGGTGAAACCCTTTTTTTTGAGACAGAGTCTTGTTCTATCACCCAGGCTGGAGTGCAATGATGCAATCTCTACTCACTGCAACTTCCATCTCCTGGGTTCAGGTGATCCTTCTGCCTCAGCCTCCCAACTAGCTGGGATTACAGGCATGCACTACTACACCGGCTAATTTCTTTTTCTTTCGTATTTTTATAAGAGTCAGGGTTTCACCATGTTGGCCAGGTTGTTCTCAAACTCCTAACCTTGTGATCTGCCCGCCTCAGCCTTCCAAAGTGCTGGGATTACAGGCATGAGCCACTGTGCCTGCCTAAAAATACAAAAATTACCTGGACATGGTGGTGCGCACCCTGTAATCCCAGCTACTCCAGAGGCTAAGGCAGGAGAATTGCTTGAACCTGGGAGGCAGAGGTTGCAGTGAGCTGAGATCACACCACTGTACTCCAACTTGGGCGACAGAGTGAGACTCTGTTTTGAAAAAAAAAAAAAAACGAAAAAGAAAAATACGCATGCCTAGCCCCAGCCTCCCAAAAACGGTGGGATCCGTCTGGGGCAGGCCTGGGCCTCTGTATCTGTGAAAGCTCCCTGGGAGATTCCAGAGTAGGCTGGGGCAGGGACCACAAAGCCCTGCTCACGTCGACCTGTGCAGTGGTGAAGGGGCTTCAGGGCTCCACCAGGCCTCTCGCAGCCTTTATAGAAGACCTTTCAGCTTCCTGTTTAAAAAAACATATTAACCTGTTTTCTAGAAGTAAGCTCCAAGAGGGCAGGGGTTTTTTTCCCTTGCTGGTTCAGGGTCTGTCCAGGACAGTTTCTGCCACATAATTGGGCACTGAATGGAAATTGAATGAATTAATGAATGTTATCAGCCACTTAAATTTGTTTCCTTCCTTTCTTCAGAAATGAGAAGTTTTTACTTTTTTTTTTTTTTTTTTTAAGATGAAGTTTCACTCTTGTTGCCCAGGCTATAGTTCAATGGCACGATCTTAGCTCACTGCATCCTCTGCCTCCCCAGTTCAAGCGATTCTCCTGCCTCAGCCTCCCGAGTAGCTGGGTTTACAGACACACTCCCATGTCCAGCTAATTTTTGTATTATTGTTAGAGATGGGGTTTTACCATGTTGGCCAAACTGGTCTCGAACTCCTGACCTCAGGTGATCCACCTGCCTTGGCCTCCCACAGTGCTAGGATTACAGGTGTGAGCCACTGCGCCATGCCACAAGGTTTTTACTTTTTTTGTAGAAGTAGTTTGTACATTTTTTTCTTGATCGTCTTATTTCTACTTAGAAAAATATAAACTTTTCTGGCCTAACTACTGGAAAGAGCAATAGAGGTTTATTGTAATGCATTTTGTACTTTTTCTCTTTTGAAGATACTGAGAGTCAGGACTGGAACCTTGATACCTTGGGGCATACACTGTTTCATGAATCTTACATTTTTTAAAAATACAAAAAGGCATTCTTAGTAAGATGAGAGGGTCGATGTAGAGAATCAGAATTTCTATTTTGTCAATATTTATTTCAGTGTAGCATGGAAAAAATAGCTACCACATGGATTATTGAAGACCCAAACACCTTACCCCTACATCGTGTTACATGGTTCACAAATAGGTCATTTTCGCAGTTTAGAGTTAGGGCGCGCGTGTGTGTGTGTGCATGTGTCTGTGTGCATGTGTGTCTGTGTCTGTGTGTAGTTTACCAGCAATTGCTTAATTACAGCATAGAACAGGCATCTTAGGCTGAGTGCAATGGCTTATGCCTATACTACCAGCACTTTGGGAAGCCAAGGCAGGTGAATCGCTTGAGCCCAGAAGTTTGAGACCAGCCTAGGCTACATAGTGAAACCTGTCTCTGGAAAAAATTAGCTGGGCTTGTTGGTGCACAGCTGTAATCCCAGCTTCTGGGAAGGCTGAAGTAGGAGGGCCGCCTGAGCCCAGGACGTTGAGGCTGCAGCGAGCTGTGACTGCACCACTGCACTGCAGCTTGGGCCACAGAGTGAGATCCTGTTTCAAAAAAAAAACAAAAAAGCCTTCTTCGTTGCATGGGAAGAGCTACTTGCATATAGGTGGCAGCAAGTTGTTGATGGAAGTTGGATCTCTGCAGAAGCAGCAGAGGCAGAGAAGCTGCTGTCATATCAACACTAACAGTCATCTTGTTTTCTTTTGCCAGGCGGCCTTCTGATCTGTTTACCACGTGAGCAAGCAGCTCGGTTCTGTGCAGAGATAAAGTCCCCCAAATATGGTGAAGGCCACCAAGCATGGATTATTGGGATTGTAGAGAAGGGCAACCGCACAGCCAGAATCATAGACAAACCCCGGATCATCGAGGTCGCACCGCAAGTGGCCACTCAAAATGTGAATCCCACACCGGGGGCCACCTCTTAATCTAGACAGAAATAGCTGTTTGGTTTTGTTTTTAAATAGCTCTATTTCCTTTCTCATCACTTCAATTAAAGACTATAAACAACAAAAATCTCATTGTGTCTACACATCGGGTGACCGTAGGTTGGTTTGTAAGTGGATACAATTAATAAAATAAACTCCATCGCCTTTTCTTCCTGTTACATTAACTGAAGATGCACCTAATCTTGAGGCAGCTTCTGAGTTGAGAATTATATTGTTATCCAATACTGTTGATTCATTTTGAATCTTTAGACACTTATCTCTTGCCGCATAGGCTCTTTTTAAAGGTGCTTTCACATAGCACAGACATTACCAATAGTCGTGTCAGATAGCGGTTGGTGTCTTTTCATTTTGTGTATATTTATCATATAAGTCTGATTTTTTTTTTTAAAGTGTCTTGAATGGTTTTCTGGAGAGACGGCATTGGTAAGTGGCACATGACAGTGTCCTAGTCGTAAGAGGGTTGCATGATTCCTTTGAGTCTTTGGTTTGGAAAGCCTGATCTTGTCTCTCAAGAGCATCTTGGACCCAGGACATTCTCCAGTAGTGCATTCAGTTCAACACGGCAAGTGCTTCACTGCATGGAAAACACTTTGAAGACAAAAAAGAAATCTTGTTTCTTTTTTTGTTGCCTTCCTGATATTTACAGTAATACCATTAACTGTTTTCTTTATCGATAGCAAAAAAGGATACTTTTTGCAATGTAATTAGATGTTCTATAGTGCTACAAGGAATTGCCTTCCAAAAGGAGGTTCATGTATGATACTCATTTACAATTCAATATATAATTAACTACGCAAATAATTTTTAAATATGATGAATAATAAAGACTGTTCTGTGGATGGTAGTGTTTAATACATTTTATATTTTGTATAGTGATTTCAGGCCTTTTGTTTTCTTAAAATCAGCAACTACTTAGCCTAATCTTAGCATTATTTTGTCCTTTGCGCCAGTACTTTTTTGTGCACGCTTTTTGTGATCTGTGTTAAAAACCTGCATTGCCAGCATTGCAGCTCGAACTTAAACTTGTTATTCAAATAAATATTTAATTTTTTAAATTGCTCTTGTATAATCAGATGCCCCTTTTAGTATTATTTTAGAAGCATTGGGAGGGTTTTGCCTAAAGTACAATTTATCAGGAAAAACTAGATTTTAGTTTTATAAAACTTTTAAGTCTTTCATGGGACCTATATTTTCTTGAATTAAATTTTGTAGTTCTAGAATAAATAGGCAATCTAAAAAGGTGTTATCTGTGTTTCGTAAAGAGGAGGCTTCCTTATATTTAACCTACTAAGCGGTGAGGAGGGATTCCTGTCACTAAGCACAAGGGCGCTGGACCCTCAAGTGCCCGTCTTCATCTGAGAAAAAGCAGCACGTCCTGCACGTTCCTGGTGCTTCCTGCTCACAGGCACCAAAGCTGCGCATGTAAACTGACTTCTTGCCAAAGGAAATGACCCCCGGGAAGACGAAGCTCCTGGAAGAGGCTGTATCTGGGACATGCCCTCCTCCAGGAACCAGCAGGCAGCCTTTATACATGCACACCTGGACTTCCAGCCATAAGCATGGTGTGCAGTCTGGAAGAGCCTGCTACGGAACTGCAATTGACTGGACATTTTATAGGAATTGATACAGATGTTGGTCCTCAAAAGCTATAAACCAGTGGTCTGCAAAATAAAATCTGTTGGAAACCTCTGAGTAAGATAAACCTACTGTTGAGCTTTTTTTTTAAAATCAGTAATGACTAAATCTGAACTTCAGTGTAGCCTATGTTCTGAGTGCTGGGTGTTTTCCTCAGTGGCAGGCCTATTGACAGGAAGGGAGCTAATCGGAGTATGCCCCTAAGGAAATAATCTCTGAAGATATTTATAAAGAAAAAATGTTGGGTACTTAGAGATCCGTGTAAGTCATGATCCCAAGAGGAAGAATTTGTTAACGCAGTGTTGGTGGGGCGTGGTGGCTCACACTTGTAATCTCAGCACTTTGGGAGGCTGAGGCGGGCAGATCACCAGAGATCTGGAGTTCAAGACAAGCCTAGCCGACATGGTGAAACCACATCTCTACTAAAAATAGAAAAATTAGCTGGGTTTGATGGTGCATATCTGTAATCCCAGCTACTGGGGAGGCTGAGGAACAAGAATCTCTTGAACCCGGGAGACAGAGGTTGCAGTGAGCCGAGATTGCACCACTGCACTCCAGCATGGGGTACAGAGACTCAGTCTCAAAAAACAAAAGGAGACTGTTGCTTAGTGGCCTGATCTACCTGTGTTAGAATCACTGGGGGTAATGGAAGGCAACATTCCTGTCCCCCTGATTCTCCAGACTAAGAATCAGAATTTGTTGGGTGTGGGACTAGGGAATGTCTTAAATAAGGATCCTGTGAGGCTGTGCCCACAGAAGTTTGAGAACCACTGATCTCAAAAGGAATATTACAGAGGAAGGCAGGGAAAGTAAGAGGACCTGGTTTTGTACCTTTTTATTTTTTATTTTTGAGACAGAGTCTGGCTCTGTCACCCAGGTTAGAGTGCTGTGGCATGATCTTGGCTCACTGTGACCTCCACCTCCAGGTTCAAGCGATTCTCCCACCTCACTAGCTGGGATTACAGGCGCACACCACCAAGCCTGGCTAATTTGTATTTTTAGTAGAGATGGGGTTTCACCGTGTAGGTCTTGAACTGAGCTCAAACAATCCACCCGCCTCGGCCTCCCAAAGTGCTGGGACTACAGGTGTAAGCCACCATGCCTAGCCTTTTATAACATATTTTGCAGGAATTTTTTCCTCTTGACAATTCTGTTTACTTTCCACATCTGAGCTATGGCCCAGCAAGGCAGGGGAAAGACTTGTATTTTATTTTTCTATTCCTGAGTAAGAAGGGACCTATATTTTGAAAGCTCCATGAATACTCAGATGATCGTCATTGAATATTGGCATTCTTGGCAAAATCTAGGTTAGAACATTTTAAAAGTCAGTGGACAGGCCAGACACAGTGGTTCATGTCTATAACCCTATCCCTTTGGGAAGCCGAGACAGGAGGATCACTTGAGCACAGGAGTTCGAGACCAACCTAAGCAACGTAGTGGGACCTCGTCTCTACAAAAAAAATAAAATGTAAAAAGTCAGTGGACAATAGGTAGACGATTTGACATTCTGGTATCACGTTAAAACTTCACATTGAAGTGTATTTATCTTGGTATACTGATTTGTTTTCTGTAAATCCTATAGTATAGTTGCATCCAAAAATACAGTCTATTAGAGGGCATAGAATTAGTGATTACAACCTGAGGCAGCTGAATCATGGTGGAGTCAGTCATTGAGGCACTAGGAATCTGTGAAGCAATATCAAAGCTGCTTATTGCACAGGCTGTGTTGAGGTATTCATTATGTTTCAGTCCAAGAAAAATTGAACTATTGTATAAGCAATATGTACTTTTTGGCTCAGTTTTTTAAAATAGTAGATCATAGTCTTCCAAGTTCTGCATGCTTTATAATGAATAAATGTGACTCTTTTAAATTATTCTGCTTATAGATGAATGAGCCAGCCATTTTCAGTCTGAATTTAGCATTCTCTTTAAAAGAGTTAAATCTGAGTTCTGAATCTTAGTTTTATTGCACAGAGACCAGAATAGGTCTCCCAAAGTGCTGGGATTACAGGCGTGAGCCACCATGCCCAGCCTAATACGATTTTTAAAAAATATTTTGAAACAAGGTCTCACTCTGTTGCCCAGGTGAAAGTGCAGTGGTGTGATAACGGCTCACTGTAGCCTCCAGTTCCTGGGCTCATGTGATCCTCCCACCTCAGCCTCCTCAGTACCTGGGACTACAGGCACATTGGCTACAGGCACACCACCATCAGGTCTGGCTAGTTTTTTAGCTTTTTTTTTTTTTTTCATATAGACGGGGTCTTGCTGTTTACCAGGCTGGTCTCAAACTCCTGGCTTCAAGAGATTCTCCCACCTTGGCCTCCCAAAGTGCTGGGATGTGTGTGTGCATGTGTGTATGTGTGTGCGTGTGTGTGTGTGTGTGTGAGTGTATGTATGATTTTTTTTCCCTATTACCTTCCTTCCTGCCTTCCTTTACCATAACATACCTTAGCCCTGTCTCTTCCTGCATCTGCTGCCCTGTCTCCTGGCCTGTGTCGTTAGATCCTGGACATGGCACTGCCTTTCCCTCTGCTCATATGGACCATTACTGTACCCCTCCTATGTTTCCCTGTGTCTTTTTTTCTTTTCTTTGAGATGGAGTCTCACACTGTCTCTGGGGGCTGGAGTGCAATGTCAGCTTACTGCAACCTCTGCCTCCCAGTTCAAGCGATTCTCCTGCCTCAGACTCCCAAATAGCTGGGATTACAGGTGCCCACCACAATGCTCGACTGATTTTTTGTATTTTTAGTAGAGACAGGGTTTCACTATGTTGGCCAGGCTGGTCTCGAACTACTGACCTCATGATCCACCCACCTCAGTCTCCCAAAGTGCTGGGATTACAGGCATGAGCCACCACACCTGGCCAATCTCTGTTTCTTTTAGACAGTTCTGTACAAATTAAGTACTCAATAATTGTATAGAGGTTTGCTGGTTGATTTGTGTTTATTTCATGCTAATTTATCCTGGGCCTCTAGATACTTCTCAATCCAAATAATTCCATAAGTGATCATTTTATTCTTTCCTCTTCTCCCAGTTTCCACACACACATTTTTTAGTTTCTAATTTAAGTTGGAAAATTAGATTTTTTTTTGCACCACACTCCTCTGTCCTTCAGACTCGTTTTTATTATGGCTGACATCAGAAATGGTCTTGGAGAAAAGGAAGAGATCCTCTCATTTCAGCCTCCTGAATAGCTGGGACTACAGGTGTGCACCACCACACCTGGCTACTTTTTAAACTTTGCGGAGATGGGGTCTTGCTATGTTGCCCAGGCTGATTTTGAACTCCTGGCCTGAAGTGATCCTTCTGCCTTGGCCTCTGAAAGTGCTGAGATTACAGGTGTGAGCCACCACATCCTAAATGAACTTTAAAACTTATAACCACATGACCTGACCTACAGTCATAAATATTCTCACAATTTTTGAATCTGGAGTTGATTACAGATAATTTTTCATTTATATAATAACATTTTCTTAAGCATATACAATGCCTGAACAACTTTTTAAATTTTTTAAAACAAACTTTAAAGATAGGATTTCACTCTATCACTCAGGCTGGAGCACAGTAGGGGATCATGGCTCATTGCAGCCTGGAACCCTGAGCTCAAGCAATCCTCCTACCTCAGCCTCCAGAGTAGCTAGGACTACATGTGTGCCACTGCACCCACCTATTTCTTTTTAAAATTTTTTGTAGAGACAAGGTCTTGCTATGTTGCCTAGGCTGGTCTTGAGCCTCTTGCTTCAAGCAATTCTCTGTTTTGATCTGCCAAAGTACTGACGTTACAGGTCTGAGCCACCATGCCTGGCTTGAACTATTTATTTATTTTTTTGTTTTTGTTTTTGAGACATGGTCTTGCCCTGTTGCCCAGGCTGGAGTGCAGCGGGATGATATTGGCTCACTTCAACCTCCGCCTCCTGGGCTCAAGCGATCCTCCCACCTCAGCCTCTAAAGGCGCACCACCATGCCCAGCTAATTTTCTTTTCTTCTTCCTTTTTTTTTGTTTTGTTTTTGTTTTTGTTTTGGAGACAGAGTTTCGCTCTTGTTGCTCAAGCTGGAGGGCAATGGTGCGAACCCGGCTAACTGCAACCTCTGCTGAGTTCAAGCGATTCTCCTGCCTCAGCCTCTCGAGTAGCTGGGATTACAGGCATGCACTACGATGCCGGGCTAATTTTTGTATGTTTAGTAGAGATAGGGTTTCACCATGTTAACCAGGCTGGTCTCAAACGCCTGATCTCTGATGATCTGCCCGCCTCAGCCTCCCCAAGTGTTGGGATTGCAAGCGTGACCCACCTCGCCAGGCCAGTTTGAACAATTTAATCCAAGATTTTAAAATTCATTCTATTTTATTTAGCTGCTCAAATACGGCTATTAACAAATCATTTAATTTATATATATGGGGAAAACTATTCCTTAGATCATATTGAAATTTGTGTTTCAAAACTTGTCTGCAAGGTTACTTTCAATATTTAAGTAAGCCAAGGACATTGCTTGAAGAGGGAGAAAGCTAATTTTGAGGTAATCTTCAAAAGCCTAACTCTAATAAGAAATGAATAAATACCTAATACCAAAGGGGAAAGAAATTTTCATTCTTGTGATAATGTTTACATTCCATTAATGTTCTGCTTCAATTGTTCTAAAATATTTTTATTTTAATAACACAATTATTAAAGATGCCTACTTAGGAATTTTCCAATAATCCAAATTGCTAGTTGAAAGAAAATTTTACCTACGGAGAAATTATTGTTTTAATTCTCTGTGATCGTAAATGTAAAATGTTAAACCCAGCATCCCTCTAATTTTAAAAAGGCAGATAATAATTGTATTTAAGGATTCCCTCCATCTCTCGGTAAAAAGCATCAGTTTGGGCTGGGTGTGGTGGTTCACGCCTGTAATCCCAGCACTTTAGGAGGCCGAGAAGAGGGGATCCCTTGAGGTCATGAGTTGGAGACCAGCCTGGCCAAAATGGTGAAACCCCATCTCTAATAAAAATACAACAAATTAGCCAAGCGTGGTGGCGCGCTTTTAATCCTAGGTACTCAGTAGGCTGAGGCAGGAGAATCGCTTGAACCTGGGAGTGCAGTGAGCCGAGATCGCACCGCTGCACTCCAGCCTGGGCAACAGAGTCAGACTTTGTCTCAAAAACAAAACAAAAAACAGGTTATCAACTTAAATACATCCTTGTATAAACGCCTTGCAGGAGAGATGGCAGGGATTTTCACATAGTTGTGAAATGATGGCATTTTAAAGGAACGGTAAAAACACAAGTGTAAGTAGCTTCATCTCATTTGAACATCTTTACTGGTCAGGAAAACCAATCACTGTCAGTGCGGGTCAAGGTCCCGATCTTTTAATAAATAAGGGAAGGGTGATGAACTGGATTTACATCTTCAGTTTTTTCTCCTGGCAGCAGTGCCCGCATCTCACCAGGCGAGGGCAGTAAGAAGACGCCGCCTCGCCGTTCCTCACCCGCGGAGGGGCGTTCCCAGGGGCAGAAAGAGGCGGACCCTCCACCTGCACCCGCCCCGGGCCCTGGGCTTCGGTTCAAAGCGAGACAAACAGCAGGGTCCTTGAGAACGTCGGGCCACCCCTGCAGGGTCACATTCCCGCGCGGGATGCCCAAGTAGTGCAGATGAGGTCGGGAGCTCCTGGGGGATCCCGGGTCCTTCCGTTAGCCTGAGATCCTGGGGCGGGCAGAATCCTGGAGAATGCGGGAGGGACCCCTAGGGGAAGCCCGGGCGGCCCGCGTTCTCCCGGCCTGCGCAAACTGCAAGGAGCTGGGGATGCTGGCTGCCGGCCTCTCTCCTGGACGGCGACATTGTCACCAAATTCTATAAAGACGTCATGCAAGAAGTGATAACATGTGCTGTGACGTTCTGGAAGTAACTCTTGAAGCTAAAAAAAAAGTAAAAAAATCAATGAAAAAATCAGAGTAAAGAAACAATGAGATGCTATGTCAATATCTGTAGTTATGGAATGGAAAAGAAATGTTGCAAAGAGCTGCTCGAGTTCTGTAAGAAATTTACACCATACTGGCCTTTGTGCATCAGACATCTATGTTTTTTTTTTTTTTTGATGACCAAACTGATTCTAATATTTTGGGTTGGAATCCCACTAAATGAAATACCCCTTTTGAATGGCACATAAGACTTTTAGAGATGAATCTCAACATTTTTATTTTTTATTTTTATTTTATTTTATTGAGACAGAGTCTTGCCCTGTCGCCAGGCTGAAATGCAGTGGTGAGATCTCGGCTCACTGCAACCTCTGACTCCCTGGTTCAAGCAATTATCCTTTCTCAGCCTGCCGAGTACCTGGGATTACAGGCACGCACCACCACCTCTAGCTGATTTTTAAATTTTTAGTTGAGACGGGGTTTCACCATGTTGGCCTAGATGGGCTCCATCTCCTGACCTCAGGCGATCCCTCCTGCCTCAGCCTCCCAAAGTGCTGGGATTACAGGCGTGAGCCACCGTGCCCGGCCTATTGTTGTTTTTAATTTTAAAAACTTGGTTGTTGTTTTGGAGTTTTGTTTGTTTTTTGTTTTTGTGCTTTGTAGACAGGGCCTCACTCTGTTGCCCAGGCTGGAGTTCGGGGGCACGATCTTGGCTCACTGCAACCTCAAACTCCTGGGCTCAGGTGATCCTCCCACCTCAGCCTCTGGAGTAGCTGGGACTACAGGCGCGTGCTACCACGCCCGGCCAATGTTTTGTAGATACAGGGTTCTCACTATGTTACCCAGGCTGGTCTCGATCTCAAGCCATCCTGAGCTCAAGCGATCCTCCCGCCTTGTTGGGATTACAGGTGTAAGCCACCGCACTCGGCTAAAAAGCTTTTTGTTTAAATCGGAGTTTTTATTCTTTCAGCTCTCAGTGGAAGGAGCAGTTACGTGGGGTGAAATAGATGGAAGCCATGACGTTAGGAGCGTGGGCTGAGGTCCCGGCCCAGCCACCTGCCACTGGGTGACCTTGGGCTGGTCACTGGACCCTCGAGCCTCAGTGCGGCAGGGCTGGTGACGGAATAGAAACAGGGTGCGGCGCAGGGGCAATGACTCACACGTGTAGTTCCAGCACTTTGGGAGGTCGAGGCGGGAGGCGGGGAGGAGTCTGACACCCATCTGGGCAACATAGCGAGACCCCATCTCTACAAAAAATAAAAATTAGACCAAGAGTTCAAGGCTGCAGTGAGCTATGATCGCGCACGGTACTCCAGCCTGGGCAACAGAGCAAGCCCTTGTCTCTTTTAAAAAAGGAAAGAAAAGAAAGGAAGGAAGGATCATAGCGCCCCGCGAGGTTGCCCGGCGCGCAGACCCTGCCGGCAGAGGGCGTCCCAGCAGCGCGGCCCGCAAGACGGCGCCGCCCCGAATCCCGCCCGCGTACTGCCCCCGCCACGCCTGGAGGCGGAGCCGCCCGCGGAGCTAAATGGGGCAAGGGCCGGTCGGAGGGGTCCCCGCGCCGCCGCCATGGAGCAGTCCCGCGCCGCCCCCCGCCTGCAGATCGTGCTGGGCCACCTCGGCCGCCCCTCGGCCCGGGCCATCGAATCCTTTGCGCTGCGCCGGGCTAGGGCTGGGCTGGGCGTCGGCGCCTGCGTGGTGGCCCCGGCCCGGGTGGAGGGAAGCCGAGGGGGCGCATGCATCCCGGCCCTGGCGCCCCCTCAACGCCGGGTCCCCGCCTGGGTCCCGGCTCTGGGAAGAGCGGGGAGGAGGCTGCGTCCCAGGAGGACACGCGCGGCCGCCGTGGGCTCGGGGCTGGTGCCGCGTCGCGCTGCCCTCTGGGATTCCTGGAGGCCTCTGCTCCACGCTTTGTGGAGACGGAGCGGTGGGAAGATCATTTCAGCGTCCTGAGACCTTGTGTGCTCGCCGCTGCCCGGAGACCTAGCGATGACCAGGCGCAAGGTGCACAGGCGCGCAGGGCTGCCGAGAAGGAGCCGGGGCAGGGGTGACGGGGCCCTCCGGGCAGGAGCTGGCGGCCTCCCGGGTGGCTTTCCGTTACCTCCCTCCTGGACTACGGCCTTGTCACCAAGTTATATAAGGACACTATTAAGGGAAGGACACGGGTTTGAGGTCTGGCGCAGGGGCACGTGCCACGCCTGTAGTCCCGGCGCTTCGGCGGGCCAAGGCCAGGAGTTCAAGGTTACAGTGAGCCGTGGTGGCCAGTGCGCTCCAAAAGAGAGAGAAACAGAAAAGAAAGGGTACTGTGTTGATTGATGAGAGTGACAGTCCAAAAGTAACGGATTAAGCTAAAGAAACAAGGCGATCCTGTCAACAATCTGCAGTTACTGGATAGAAAAGAGATCTTTAAAAGGAATTTCTAGGGTTTTGCTTTTTTGTTTTTTTGAAACAGGGCCTCACTCACCCAGGCTGGCGTGCAGTAGTGGTGCGATCTCGGCTCACTCCTGGGTTCAAGCGATCCTCCCACCTCAGCCTCCCAAGGAGCTGAGACTACAGGATGGCTCCATGACGCCTGGCTCATTGCTATTATTATTTTTTTGTTTTTTTGAGACAGAGTCTTGCTCTGTCTCCAGGCTCACTGCAATCTTGGCTCACTGCAACCTCCACCTCCCCTGCCTCAGCCTCCTGAGTGTAATTTGTTTTATTTATTTACTTATTTATTTTCTGAGATGGAGCCTCTCCCTGTCGCCCAGGCTGGAGTGCAGTGTTGCAGTCGGCTCACTGCAACCTCCGCCTCTCAGGTTCAAGCAGTTCTCCTGTCTTAGCCTCCTGAGTAGCTGGGACTACAGACATATGCCACCACGCCTGACTAATGTTTTTATTTTTAGGAGAGACGGGGTTTCACTATGTTGGTCAGGCTGGTCTCAAACTCCTCACCTCAAGCGATCCACCCACCTCGGCCTCCCCAAATCCTGGTATTACAAGCGTGAGCCACCGCGCCTGACTTAATTTGTATTTTTAGTAGAGATGGGGTTTTACCATTTTGGCCAGGCTGGTCTCCAACTCTTGAGCGCAAGTGATCCACTCACCTGGGCCTCCGAAACTGCTGGGATTACAGGCGTGAACCACCGCGCCTGGCCTTCTGCATTTTACTTTACTTGCCTTAATTCACATCCTAGGTAGGTCATCCCGCTTCAGGGACTATTTCCTCTGCCAGTTTCCATCCTCAACAATTCCAGTAAGTAGGTTGAATTTTAATTTTGAAATATGTATGTAAAATTTCTTGAGCGGTAATGAAGATATAATATACTGTATAATATGTTGCCTGCTTAGAATTTTATTTTTTAATTTATTTTTATTTTTTATTTTATTATTATTATTTTTTAAGATGGAGTTTCGCTCTTGTTGTCCAGGCTGGAGTGCAATGGCACGATCTCCGCTCATCACAACCTCCGCCTCCCTGATTCAAGCGATTCTCCTGCTTCAGCCTCCCTAACAGCTGGGATTACAGGCATGCACCACCACGCCGGGCTAATTTTGTATTTTTAGTAGAAACGGGGTTTCTCCATGTTGATCAGGCTGGTCTCAAACTCCCAACCTCAGGTGATCCACCTGCCTCGGCCTCCCAAAATGCTGGGATTACAGGTGTGAGCCACCACCCCCAGCCCTAGAGTTTTATTATATAAATCCTCTGTTTCCAGGACTCATTCTAATTAGTACAGTTGTGGAAAATTGTGAAGACTGATTTTCTATATGTATTTTAAGAAGGAAAAATACCAGAAAATACATAATCCAACATCTATTTATTTATTTATTTATTTATAATAGAGATGGGCCCTTCCTGTGTTGCCCAGGCTGGTCATGTCCTGGGCTAAAAGCGATCCTCCTAACTTGGCTGCCCAAAGTGCTGGGATTACAGGTGTGAGCCATCACGCCCAGCCTTATAATCTGACTTTTAAAAATTCGGTTATTATATATCACATTTAAATTAACTTGTGGCTGGGTGCTGTGGCTCATGCCTGTAATCCCAGCACTTTGGGAGGCCGAGCCAGGCAGATCACTTGAGGTCAGGAGTTCGAGACCAGCCTGGTCAACATCGCAAAACCCCATTTCTACAAAAATACAAAACTTAGCTGGGTGAGATGGTGTGCGCCTGTAACCTCAGCTACTCAGGAGGCAGAAGTGGAAGAATCACTTGAACCTGGGAGGTCAAGGTTGCAGTGAGCTGAGATCATGCCACTGCACTCCAGCCTAGGTGACAGAGCCAGACTCTATCTCAAAAAAAAAAAATTAGCTTATAATTTGGTTATATGGACATATTAGCTAGCATATTTGGCTTATCTTAAATCATCTTTAAAGGATGCTTTAAAGGGGAGATGTTGACCTTCCTAAGTATTCTCGTATAGCCATAATTCTAATCTTAAGGAATAGGTTGGGTGATTTGAGTTTATGAGTATGCTGTACATTTATTTGGATGTTGTTACTTCACTTCTTGGAGTGAATCAACTGGACAGTTAAAAATATAAAACTTATTGAATTTGTCTCCCATGTGAAAAATCATATGTATTCATTACAGAAACATCAGAGAAATAGAAGGAATTTTTTAAAAACTCATTCCTAATTCCCTTACTGAAGGCAATCACTGTTAAAAATTGCTTTGGTGTCTTTCTTTGCAGGCTTTTTTTTTTTTTATATCTTTTCATGTCTTGGTTTTATATCATTGTAAAAAACATTTTATTATGATAAGCATTGTCTATACTATTATATGGTCTTTATTTTTAATGTCTGAGTCATATTCCACTGAGTGAACATAATGTCAGTAGTTAATTTTTCTTCTATTAATGCACTATTTTTGGTGACTATAGTTAATGTTTTGAACATAAGGCTTAAGTCTTCAAATTATTTCCTTGGTCATAGAAATGCTGGACTGGGCCGGGCAGGGTGGTTCACACCTGTAATCCCCGCACTTTGGGAGGCCGAGGCAGCTGGATCACTTGAGGTCAGGAGTTTGAGCAGAAGTTTGAGACCACCCTGGCCAAAATGGTGAAACCCCGTCTCTACTAAAAATACAAGAAAATTAGCCAGACATGGTGGTGGGTGCCTGTAATCCCAGCTACTTGGGAGGCTGATAACAGGAGAATCACTCGAACTCAGGAGGTGGAGGTTGCAGTGAGCCAAGACTACGCATTGTATTCCAGCCTGGGCAACAAGAGCAAAACTTCGCCTCAAAAAAAGGAAATGGTGGACTGAATTGAAGAGCATGAACATTTCTTAGGTTTTTTGTTTGTTTGTTTGTTTTTTGTTTTTGAGACGGAGTCTCACTCCATCTCAAACTGGTCTCAAACTCCTGGCCTCAGGTGATCCATCCGCCTCAGCCTCCCAAAGTGCTAAGATTATAGGCATGAGCCACCACACCTGGCCTCAGGTTCTTTATACATATTTTTAGGTTGTAATTAAAAAAAAAAATTTTTTTTTGAGGCAGGGTATTACTCTGTCACCCAAGCTGTAGTGCAATGGCACATCCAGTGTTTCTTGTAGAGACAGGGTTTCATCATATTGCCTGGGCTGGTCTTGAACTCCTGACCTCAAGTGATCCACTTGCCTCGGCCATCCAAAGTGCTGGGATTACAGGTGTGAGCCATTGTGCACAGCTTGTAATTTAAAATTTTAACTTATTTGGGGATTCTTTTTCTACTTTAGGTATACTCTGGAAAATAATGTTCTCACCCTGGAACAGAGAAAATTTTATGAAGAAAATGGGTATCTTGTAATTAAAAATCTGGTATCTGATGCTGATATTCAACACTTTCGGTACAGTAACACTATTTGTTATTTTACAAAAGTATGTATTGTGTGCATGTAATGAGAATGCATGGTGGATTCACTCCTGCATGTACAGATTTTTTAAATTATTTGGTTTATTGGGAAATATTTAGAAGCATGGGCTCAGGTGCCAGACTGGCTTTTTTATTTTTTATAGAGAAAGGGTCTTGCTCTGTTGTGTAGGCTGGAGTGCAGTGGTGTGATCATAGCTCACTGCAGCCTCGAATTCCTGTGCTCAAGCAATCCTCCTGCCTTAGCCTCCTGACTAGCTGGGACCACAGGTGTGCACCACCACACTTGGCTAATTTTTAATTTGTTTTTAGAGATGGGGGTCTCACTATGTTGCCCAGGCTGGTCTTGAACTCCTGGCCTCACCCTCCTGAGTTGCTGGGATTACAGTTGGGAGCCACCACACCCGGGCTTCAGTGTCAGCTCTACCACTTAATATCATGTGTCCTGGGGCAATTTACTCAACATCCCATGCCTCCGTTTTCTCATCTGTAAAATGGGGATAGTAATCGTACTTGCCAGGCATGGTGGCTCACACCTGTAATCCCAGCACTTTGGGAGACTGAGGTGGGCGAATCGTTTGAGGTCAGGGGTTCAAGACCAGCCTGGCCAACATAGTGAAATACCATCTCTACTAAAAATTCAAAAAAAATTAGCCAGGAGTGGTGGCAGGTGCCTGTAATCCCAGCTACTGGGAGGCTGAGGCAGGAGAACTGCTTGAACCTGGGAGGCAGAGGTTACAGTAAGTCCAGATCGCACCACTGCACTCCAGCCTGGGCAACTGAGCAAGACTCCATCTCAATAATAATAATAATAATAATAATAATAATAATAATAGTACTTATGTCCTACTGTTGTTAGGACTAAATAAGGTGAAATACACAGAAAGCACTTTGAATAGAGCCCACTTTGAATAGAGCCCCTGGTAAGTGCTATGGAAGTGTTTGCTATTATTACAATGTAACCAAATCATAACAACATTTCCCTACTGGTATGCTAAGCTAAGGAATGATTTAATTCTGGTAGTGGATTCTAGCCTGACAAGTTCTCCTCACTTTCACTGGAATGATTCTCCCTTGAGCTGGAGGTCAACTTAGTGCAGAGACACCACCCCTCAAGTCTGCAAACCTTTCCTCAGAGGAGGGCCGGGCAGGTGCTTCAAGCCAGTGGTAACAACATCATTTGCAAATTTAATTTTCTAGGAATGAGTTTGAAAAAATCTGCAGAAAGGAGGTGAAACCATTAGGATTAACAGTAATGAGAGATGTGGCCCTTTCGAAATCAGAATATGCTCATAGTGAGAAGATGATCACGAAGGTCCAGGATTTCCAGGAAGATAAGGAGCTCTTCAGATACTGCACTCTCCCCGAGGTCAGAGACTGCCCTTGCTTTGCTTCCGCTTCTTTGCCAGTGTGTATGCCTGCCTGTAAAACCTGCTGATTTGGCCCGGCTCAGTGGCTCACTCGTGTAATCCCAGCACCCTGGGAGGCCTAGGCAGGTGGATCACTTGAGCCTAGGAACTGTTACTCTTAAAGCTGGATGTGGAAAGGAGTTGGATCGAGTAAAGTCAGCAGATTTTATTTTATTTTATTTTGTTTTCTGGAGATAGGATTTTACTCTGTTGCCCACGCTGGAGTGCAGTGGTGCAGTCTCGGCTCACTACAACCTCTGTCTCCCGGATTCAAATGATTCTCCTGCCTCAGCCTCCCAAGTAGCTGGGTTTACAGGCACCCGCCACCACACCTGGCTAATTTTTGTATTTTTAGTAGATCCGGGGTTTCACCGTGTTGGTTAGGCTGGTCTCGAACTCCTGACCTCAGGTGATCCACCCACCTTGGCCTCCCAAAGTGCTAGGATTACAGGCGTGAGCCACCGTGCCCAGCCAATTTCCTATGTTTCTAAAGTGTGGGATCAGTATCTGGTGGTTCATGCCCAGGAAGTATAAATTATTTTAATAGCTAGATATTTATTCTTAAATGTATTGGAAACAACTCAGCAGTGTACCACACTCATGATTTCAGGAATATTGTTAATTAGGACAAGATGAAATTAAAAGGCCGGGCACAGTGGCCCTTTGGGAGGCTGAAGCTGGAGAATCACTTGAGGCCAGGAGTTCAAGACCAGCCGGGGCAACGTAGTGAGACCACTGTCTCTATTTTCAAAAAAGAAGACCAAAAAAAAAAAAAAAAAAGATTAAGTAGAAGTGAGCTAATTGAGGGTAGGGAAATCATTGGCTAAATAACAGTACAAAGTGTGGCAGAAGTTGTGAGGATGGCTCCTAAAGGGTTGGGATTTAGAAAATCCCAGCCTAGGGGAATACCAGAAAATACCAGGCTTTATAAAAAGCAGGTATGTGCCTGACTCCTAGGCTTTTGATAACCTTTCAAGGGCTTCAGACTCAAATTGCCAAAATTCCTTATACCCAAGAGCTCAAATAGTGAGGAAGCAGTAGAGAGTGGCTGGTTTTTTTGGAGTCATTTTTTTTGGCAGAATCAGAATTTGAATATCATGGTTTTCTTTTTTTTTTTTTTTTTTTTTGAGACAGAGTCTCACTCTTGTCGCCCAGGCTGGAGTGCAGTGGTGTGATCCCAGCTCACTGCAACCTCCATCCGCCTCCTCGGTTCAAGTGATTCTCCTCCTTCAGCTTCTCAAGTAGTTGGGATTCCAGGCACCCACCACCACACCTGGCTAATTTTTGTATTTTTAGTAGAGACGGAATTTCACCATGTTGGTCAGCCTGGTCTCGAACTCCTGACCTCAAGTGATCCACCTGCCTCGGCCTCCCAGAGTGCTGGGAATATAGGCGTGAGCCACCGTGACTGGCGTCAGTGTTAAGCCCCTTCTGCTTTTCCCCACTTCATTGCTGGGTTCCGTTCACGAGGTAGCAGCAGCCCAGCTCCCAGGCCCCATGACTAAACCAGCTCTTCCTGTCACCATGTGTTATGAAGAAAAGGCCAACACGGGAACACCATGTCACGTGTTCCCGTGTTGGCCTTTTCTTCATCATACAGTGTCCCTCGGCCACCCTGCCCAAGTCATTGCTGATTTAACATCTTTCATCTAACCCCTGGGACCTGCTTTGCTTATTCACTCTTGCTTCCCCATTTCCTGTCACCGCTTGGTTCCTAGATCTCAGTAATGAGTTGTCAAGGGCCACGTGTCCCCAATTGCCAAGTGTCCTCCACGCCACTGTTCTGCTTTCTTCCGGGCTACTCATGACAGCTGTGAATCATGTGGGGCCATCTGTGGCTCTTTGCATGCGGAGGCTCCAATGAGAAAAGAGGAAACTGCCCTCCCACTGAGCAACCCTCTGTGGCTTGGATTGACAAGAAAGCTATATTGACATCTCATCAAAACTCCTATCTTTCTTGTAGAAAAAAAATGGTTTCATTCCCATCTAGCTCAGAAAAAAGCCCATTTAATTCCATGTTACAGATTAAGAATGATTTCCCATGGCTGAGTTCGTCACGCTTTGTCTGCGGTGATGTGAAACACCACTTGGTTCTTAAACTATTGCCTTCATGGTTCTTGCATGGATAGCTACTATACTTTGTACCAATTGCCAATACTTTGGATTTCCCAGGAGGTTTGTTTTTGTATTTTTGTTTTCTTAGATTCTGAAGTATGTGCAGTGCTTCACTGGACCTAATATTATGGCCATGCACACGATGTTGATCAACAAACCTCCAGATGCTGGTAATTGTAAGGGGGAGGCAAGAAAAAAAATAATGGTTTCATTAAAATGTGTAAGGTTGGCTGGGTGCAGTGACTCATGCCTGTAATTTCAGTATTTTAGGAGACTGAGGGAGGAAGATCTCTGAGGCCAGGAGTTTGAGAGTGGCCTGGGCAAAGTAAGACTCTGTCTCTAAAAATAAAACTTAAAAATATCCAGGCATGGTGGTGTGCACTTGTAGTCCCTGCTACTTGGGAGGCTGAGGTGGGAGGATCGCTTAAGCCCAGGAGTTGAAGGCTGCAGTGAACTATGATAGCATGCACTGTAGCCTGGGTGACAGAGTGAGACCCCATCTCTAAAAAATAAATAAAATACAACCAAACAAAATAATAAAATAAAATAATTGATGTCTAATTGTATGTATAACTATCAAACTTTGGATAAGTCTTAAAATAAACTATAACAATAGTGAAATGTGATAACGATTTCAGATACTAACTGCAGAACTGTTGCCGAATTTTCAGATGACTGCTCCCCAAAAATGCAGTTTAACAGACATAACTGCTCATGTATCAAAGGTTCCTGACATTCAGTATCTCTAAGCTTGATCAGCTCTTCTTAGCTGTGTTAGTGTGAATTCTTGCTTTCCTGACAGGAGGACATTATTATTACTAATACAATTAAAATTGTAACTATGAGTCACAAACTATAGTTGTCTTTTTTTTTTTTTTGGTATGGAGTCTGGCTCTGTTGCCCAGGCTGGAGTACAGTGGTGAGATCTCTGCTTACTGCCACCTCTACCTCCTGGGTTCAAAGGATTCTCCTGCTTCAGCCTTCCAAGTAGCTGGGATTACAGCCATGTGCTACCACACCTGGCTAATTTTTGTATTTTTAGTAGAGATGGGGTTTTGCCATGTTGGTCAGGCTGGTCTCAAACTCCTGACCTCAAGTGATCCGTCCACTTTGGGCTCCTAAAGTGCTAGGATTACAGGCGTAAGTCACTGTGCCCGGCCTATAGTTGTCTTTAAAATGTCTTGTGCTTGCTAAAATGTAGATTCTAAGACCTCATTAGCAGAGAGACTGATTGAGAAATATAACCCAGGTTTCTGTATTTCAATAACCTTCCCCAAGCTGGGCATGGGTGCGCACCTGTGGTCCTAGCTACTCAGGAGGCTAGTGGGAAGGATCGCTCAAGCCCAGGAGTTCAAGTGCAGAGATTCTAGTGCAGATCACTCGGACTACACTGAGAAATTCTTCTATGCCTGCAGTAGAAATCAGCCATGAGAGACTCCGCTGTCCTTTCTACCTTTTCTTCCTTCTGATCACTGGGAGAGGTTTATGTGATAGAAGGCAGCTTAGCATTACCAGGTCTCTCGCTCCCTGAAGAGGTCAGGAGCCAGGCTCAGTGAGCAAACCAGGGGAAAATGTCCGTGCGGTCATGGGCACTCCGACTGGACACTGGGCACAGAATGACTATTGTTCTAGGGGGTGAGGACCTCTTAGAGAACTTTTACTGATATATTTTTGAGGTGGAGTCTTGCTCTGTTGCCCAGGCTGGAGTGCAGTGGCTCTATCTCGGCTCACTGCAACCTCCACCTCTGAGGTTCAAGGGATTCTCCTGCCTCAGCCTCCTGAGTAGCTGAAATTACAAGTGCTGGCCACCACACTCAGCTTTTTTTTTTCTTTTTTCTTTTTTTTTTTTGTATTTTTAATAGAGACGGGATTTCACTGTGTTGGTCGGCATGGTCTTGAACTCCTTACCTCAGATGATCCACGCACCTCAGCCTCCCAAAGTGTTGGGATTAAAGGCATGAGCCACTGCACCTGGCTTTTTTTTTTTTTTTTTTTTTTTTTTTTTGAGACAGGGTCTCACTCTCTGTTAGCCAGGCTGGAAGGCAGTGGTGCAATCACAGCTCACTGCAGCTTGACCTCCAGGCTCAGGTGATCCTCCCCTCCCACCTCAGCCTCCCAAGTAGCTGCAAGTACAGGTGCATGCCACCGTGCTCGGCTAATTTTTAGTTTTTTCTGTAGAAACGAGGTCTCACTATGTTTCCCGGGCTGGTCTTGAACTCCTGGGCTCAAGCAATCCATCTGCTTCAGTTACAGGCATGAGCCACCGTGCCCGGCCTCGAGCATCCTTTAATAGCAGGTTTTCTTTCAGGCAAGAAGACGTCCCGCCATCCCCTGCACCAGGACCTGCACTATTTCCCCTTCAGGCCCAGCAATCTGATCGTTTGTGCCTGGACGGCGATGGAGCCCATCAACCGGAACAATGGCTGTCTGGTTGTGCTCCCAGGCACCCACAAGGGCTCCCTGAAGCCCCACGATTACCCCAAGTGGGAGGTAGGTCTGCCTGCGGCTGGGTCTTGATCTGTCTCCTTCGCAATTTGTTTCACATCAGTATCCATAAAGGGCTTACAAATGAGATGACATTTCATTTCCGAGCAAAACATTGTACTAAGATTTGCAATGAAGATCAGAGAAAGTTCAAGGATGCCAGAGAAGACATTCATCACACCTATTTTTTTGAACACTTTTTTTTTTGAGACAGGGTCTTGCTTAACTTACTGCAACCTCCACCTCCCAGGTTCAGGCAATCCTCCCACCTCAGTCTCCCTAGTAGCTGGGACTATAGGTATGCACCACCACGCCTGGCTAATTTTTGTATTTTCAGTAGAGACGGGATTTCTCCATGTTGGCCAGGCTGGTCTCAAACTCCTGACCTCAAGTGATCCATTTGACTTGGTCTCCCAAAGTGCCGAGATTAAAGGCGTGAGCCACTGTGTTTGAAAGCCAGCCAAGACGGCGAGCTTGGGTCGGTGCTGTATAGGATCGAAGACAGTAAAGCTAGCTGCAGAGCTAAGACATAAACACGTCAACCCCAGATATGTGTGGTAGGCACCAAGTTAGTCTTACTCACTAACTGATGGCCCTCAGAGTAAGGAAGGAAAGATTGTCTCCTTGCAAATGCAGAGACCAGCAAAGGATCTGGGGAGGCTGGTGTTTGACCTGAGCCTTGCAGGACAGGGTAGAATGTCCCCTAGGGAAGAGTCTATATGGGAAGGCACAAGGTCAAGGGCAAGCCTGAACCTGACCAAAGAATGGGAAGGACCCAGGGAGCTCGAATTCTAGATGGGCTGGGGGTGGGGGCATATTTTGAGAGTAGCGAGGAGGTGAGCACAAAAAGGTACATTAGGACCAGATTAGAAAAGGCAGTTATACTAACAAGTCTGCAGTTTATTTGAGGGGAGAATAGGAACTTTTTAGTTTGCACGTTTTAGGAAGATCAAAGAGCTTTTAATTAAAAAAAAAAGTTTCATCGAGGTATAATTGTCATGTAAATTGTGTTTTGCGTGGATCATTTGATCATTTTTCACACACGCACACCTGTGAAATCATCACCACAGTCAAGATACTCCATCTTTCCCTTCCCTGCTCCAGGCAACCACTGAGCTGCCTTCTGTTACTACAGATTAGTTTGCATTTTTCTTTTTTTCTTTCTTTGCTTTTTTTTGAGACAGAGTTTCACTTACCCAGGCTGGAGTGCAATGGTGCAATCTCGGCTCACTGCAAACTCCACCTACCAGGTTTAAGCAATTCTCCTGCCTCAGCCTCCGGAGTAGCTGGGATTACAGGCATGTGTCACTGCACCTGCCAGATTTTGTATTTTTAGTAGAGGTGGGGTTTCACCATGTTGGTCAGGCTGGTCTCGAACTCCCAGCCTTGTAATCCGCTCACCTCTGCCTCCCAAAGTACTGGGATTACAGTACAGGTGTGAACCATGGCGCCCCACCTAGTTTGCATTTTCTAAAATGTGACAGACATGGAATCACATAGTATAGATTTTTTTTGTTCCAGTCTGGCTTCTTTCACTCAGCGTGGTGATTGTGAGGTTCACTGATGCTGCTGTGTATGACACAGCTCTCGCCCTTCCATTGCTGAGGAGAATTCCATTGCATGGCTGCACCGTGGTTTGTTCATCCATTCAGCTGTTGATGCTTGGAACTATTCAATGCATTTGAGCTCATGAGTGAAGGGATCAGATGAGTTCTTCAAGGACAATAATGTCATGGTCTGGTGCAGGACACATTGGCGGTATAGGAGTCTAGAAGCAAAGAAACCAGAGAGATGACGAGTAACATGTTAGGTCTAAGGTAAAAAGATCCCATGGGACCCAAGGTGGGAGGATCCCTTGAGCCCAGGAGTTCAAGACCAGCCTGGGCAACACAGTGAGGTCCCATCTCTAAAAATAATAATAATTGGCTGGGCATGGTGGTGTATGTGTGTAGTCCTAGCTATTCAGGAGGCTGAGGCAGGGAGATCACTTGAGCCCAGGAGTTCGAGGCTACAGTGAGCTATACTGGTGCCACTGCACTCTAGCCTGGATGACAGAGCAAGTTCCTGTGTCAAAAGAAAAAGAATGCCGGGTGCGGTGGCTCACGCCGGTAATTCCAGCACTTTGGGAGGCTGAGGCAGATGGATCATGTGAGGTTGGGAGTTCAAGACCACCAGCCTGACCAACATGGAGAAACCCCGTCTCTACTAAAAATACAAAAATTAGCTGGGCGTGGTGGCACATGCCTGTAATCTCAGCTACTAGGGAGGCTGAGGCAGGAGAATACTTGAACCTGTGAGGCGGAGGTCACAGTGAGCCAAGATTGTGTTATTGCACTCCAGCCTGGGCTACAAGAGTGAAACTCCACCTAATAAAAAAAAAGAAAAGAAAAGAAAAGATGTTGGAATCCCATGAAGCTGTGAATGGAATGAGCCCCCGTTGTTAAAGCAGGGAGAATGAGTTGTGATTCGATAGGAAGTGAAAAACATAGTTTTAAGAACTCCTGTTTCTGCTGGACACAGTGACTCACGCCTGTAATCCTAGCACTTTGGGAGGCTGAGGTGGGTGGATCACTTGAGGTAAAGAGTTTGAGACCAACCTGGCCAACATGGTGAAACTCTGTTTCTGCTAAAAATACAAAAATTAGCTAGGCATGGTGGCATGCTCCTGTAGTCCCAGCTACTTGGGAGGCTGAGGTAGGAGAATCACTTGAACCTGGGAGGTGGAGGTTGCAGTGAGCTTAGATGGCACCAATACACTCCAGCCTGGGCAACAGAGCAAGACTCCATCTCAAAAATAATAATAATAAAAGAATGTCTCAGATTTCTGGCACCGACAATTAGTGTCAAATGAAAGTATATGAGTGTCTGGATCCTGATATAAAACCACTTCATATGAAACTCATCAGCGACGCTAAGGTTTAGGTAAAGTTTGGTGCAAGCAACTGCAGTGGGCTTTGGCTGATGGAAAGCGAAGGGAACGGTTTGCAGGGCTTCCAGAGCTTGCAGAGTCTCAGATACCCTGCTCAGATGCAGAGCGGGAGGTAGGATTAGTTTAGTGTGGGTCATGCATTCACGCTGGACAGGAGAGCAGGGCTCTGGGTCAGAGTCTCAGCACTGTCTAAGAGGGATGTAGTCATTCCCAAAAGGACCTGGGGATGCTCCTAGGAAGAGGAATGGGCTGCTTCTCTCACCCTGACTCAAGGTGCTTCTCATGTTAGTTTCTTTAATAAAGACATAACCCCATTACCTAAAGCAGTAACTAATTTGGGAAATAGTTACAAACACACACAGCGTTTTAATTTACTATTCTTTCATTATTCTGGATGTGACATAAGTGCTTTTGAGCTAAAAAAAAACTGAGGATTTTCTTCCCCCTATTTTGGGAAAATAGTTAACTTTCCAGAGACACTCCTGAATAAGAGATGAAGGATCTTTGTAAAGGTCTAGGTGAGGAGGAGAACACTTACAGATTCAGGATAGAAATGCCTAGAAGATAGCTACATTAACCACAAAAGGCAAAGCTAAGCAAGATCTTCATGTACAATGTGGTCATGAAGGGCAGGTGGAAAGTCCACATCATTCATTTGCTCCAAAAAATCAGTGATTTTAGTATCAACGTGTGACTTCATTTATTATTACTATTATTTTTTGAGACAGGGTTTTGCTCTGTTGTCCAGGCTGAAGGGCAGTGGTGTGATCTCTGCAACGTACCCCTCCTGGCTCAATCAATCCTCCCACCTCAGCCTCCTCAGTAGGTGGGACCACAGGCTCACACCACCATGCCCAGCTAATTTTTGCAGTTTTTGTAGAGATGGGGTTTTGCCATGTTGCCCAGGCTGATATTGAACTCCTGAGCATAAGCAATTCTCCCAACTTGGCCTCCCAAAGTGCTGGGATTACAGACATGAGCCACCGTACCTGGCCAACATGTGATTCTTAAAAACCAGGTATCTGAGAGGCTTTTATATACTAAAAAAAAAAGTAAGCATTTAATTTAGACATTTAAATTAGACATTTCTTTCTCTTGGGAGAAAGAAATGCTTTCTTTCCCTGATGTTTGCTTTCAATTATGGTACTCCCTCAGACATAGACTTGGCTTGCTTCTTATTCTAGGGGGGAGTTAACAAAATGTTCCACGGGATCCAGGACTATGAGGAAAATACCGCCCGGGTGCACCTGGTGATGGAGAAGGGAGACACCGTTTTCTTCCATCCTTTGCTCATCCATGGATCTGGTCGGAACAAAACCCAGGGGTTCCGGAAGGTAAACATTCACATTGCTGCACCTGCTGCAGAGGCATGGGTTAGAAACAAAAATTGTATTTAATTTATTTAATTCAAATTAATTAAATAAAATTTTAATTTAATTGCATTAACATTTTAAAGATTTGTGGCTTTTGGTCAGGTGCAATCACTCACGCCTGTAATCCCTATACTTTGGGAAGCCGAGGTGCGCAGATCATCAGCTTAGGAGTTAGAGACCAGCCTGACCACATGGTGAAACCCTGTCTCTACTAAAAACACAAAAATTAGCCAGGTGTGGTGGTGCATGCCTGTAGTCCCAACTACTCAGGAGGCTGAGGCAGGGGAATCGCTTGAACCGGGGAGGCGGAGGTCGCAGTGAGCCGAGATTGTGACACTGCACTCCAGGCTGGATGACAGAGTGAGACTTTGTCTCAAAAAACAAACAAAAAGTCGAAGCGGAGTCTCACTCTGTTGCCAGGCTAGAGTGCAGTGGCAGGATCTCGTCTCACTGCAACCTCCGCCTCCTGGGTTCAAGCGATTCCCCTGCCTCAGCCTCCTGAGTAGCTGGGACTACAGGCATGCGCTGCCATGCCCCACTAATTTTTTGTATTTTAGTAGTGATGCGGTTTCACCGTGGCCAGGATGGTCTCAATCTCCTGACGTGATCCACCTGCCTCTTTCTCCCGAAGTGCTGGGATTACAGGCGTGAGCCACCATGCCTGGCTATTTGTGGCTTTTAACCAACCTGAACTTTAGTCCAGTTTATTTACCAGGAAATAGATTTGCTTACCTTGGGCTTTTGTGTTCTTATCAGTAAGAAGCCAGGTGACCTCATGATCATGATCAGTATTGACCTAACCTTGTCAATACTGACCTTAAAATCTAGGCGCAGTTGCCCATGCCTGTAATCCCAGCACTTTGGGAGGCTGAGGTGGGAGGATCACTTGGGGCCAGGAGTTCTAGACCAGCCTGGGCAACATGACGAAACTCCACTATTTAAAAAAAAAAAATCACTGTTGTCTCCTCAGGCCATGGGTTAGGGGCCAAGTTTCATCTTCCATTCATTCTTATTTTCATCAGCTTCATCAGGGTCAGGATTAGGGTGGGACAAGTTGGAGCACTCTCCCCAGGGGTAAAATTTAAGGGGACACCAAAAAAACCTCAGCAATCAGCTGGGCACAGTGGCTTACGCCTCTAATGCCAGCACTTTGGGATGCCAAGGTGAGTGGATCACCTGAGGTCGGGAGTTCGAGACCAGCCTGACCAACATGGAGAAACCCCGTCTTTACTAAAGAGACAAAATTGTTCAGGGGAGGTGGTGGTGCATGCCTGTAATCCCAGCTACTTGGGAGGCTGAGGCAGGAGACTCACTTGAACCTGGGAGGCAGAGGTTGCAGTGAGCCAAGATCACGCCATTGCACTCCAGCCTGGGCAACAAGAGTGAAACTCCATCTCAAAAACAAACCAACCAACCCCTCGGCAATCAAGTTTACTAATATTTTAATGCAAAATTTAAAAAAAATGAAAATTAATGCAAAATACCCGATGTATCGGCTGTGTACAATGCCAAAAGTTTAAATAAAAGACACTATCAGACCCCACACTAGCACTACCTTCAGAGCTGTGCAAGGAGGGAGGTGCAGGTACAATAACACAAATCATGTTGTGGGTTTTAATATACTGACTTGGCAATTTTTTTTTTTTTGAGATGGAGCCTTGCTCTTTTGCCCAGGCTAGAGTGCAGCGGTGCAATCTCAACTCACTGCAACCTCAGCCTCCAGGGTTTAAGCAATTCTTCTGCCTCAGCCTAAGTAGCTGAGACTATAGGCACATGCCACCACGCCCAGCTGATTTTTGAATTTTTTAGTAGTGACAGGGTTTCCCCATGTTGGCAAGTCTGGTCTCAAACTCGTGGCCTCAAGTGATCCTCTCGCCTCGGCCTCCCAAAGTGCTGGGATGACAGATGTGAATGCCTTTGTTTTAAAATTTTTATGATTTATTTATATATTTATTTGAGACAGCGTCTTGCTCTTTTGCCCAGGCTGGAGTGCAGTGGCGCAGTCATAGCTCACTGCGGCTTGGAACTCCTAGGCTCAAGCCATCCTCCCGCCTCGGCCTCTTGAGTAGCTGGGACTACAGGCACACACCGCCACATCTGGCTAATTTTATATTTTTATTTTTTGTACAGACATGGTCATACTATGTTGCCCAGGCTGATCTTGAACTCTTGGCCTCAAGTGATCCTCCTGCCTTGGCCTCCCAGAGTACTGGAATTATAGGCATGAGCCACCATGCCCGGGCTTAATGATTTTAATGTTCTGGAAAAATATTGCTATAACTATATAAAGATAAAGATACAGGGGTGCACATTTTTCCCTTTGCTTTGGACTCTGTTACAATACTGTATGGCACCAGGGCTTACAGAGGCAATGGAGTCTGTGACTCCACTCTAGAAATTTGTTGTTTGGGGCAAAGTAGAAAGTCCTTCTGACAAGTGTGATCACCTTAAGATCATTAACTTGTGACAAAAAAGGTAAGTTTTAACGATTGCTTCGAAGCTTAGCTCTGTTTATAACTTTTTCTAAAATGGGAAGAACCAAGTAATTTCATCCTTACCCTCAGAAGGAAACAAGAGGGATAATATATGTCAGTGCTATTGGCCTTTAAATGTCCTTTTGATTTGAGAGAAGGTGTCTGCATTATTTTCTTTCTGAAGATATTTTTGGTTCTTTTCATAATCTATTGCCACTGAAATAACAGTCCATCCCAAATTGGACCAGTAACTAACTTTTGAGATAAACTGCCATTGAATGCAGTCCTTTTTAAGACTTTGGGATATCCATTCATTAGGAAAATCAAATGCTAAAAAAAAACTAAAGACCTCTTGCTGACATAATTCTACTCCCTCTCCCATATATACCTTTCAAAAATAAATGTCACATCTGGTTAACAATCTTTTGAAATTTCTCAATTAACTTTTAGCTGGAAACAAAAAGAGGCTTAGCTACAAAGAGAGTGACACAGGACACAGTGGACCTGACATTCCATTTAGAAATCAAATACTGAGTGAAACAATTGACTTTCTAAAAGAAAGACTCTCTGCTTGGTTGCTGGTATTCACGGGATGTTTTTCTCCAACATCAATTTGTTCACTTTGCACAGGCAATTTCCTGCCATTTTGCCAGTGCTGATTGCCACTACATCAATGTGAAGGGCACCAGTCAAGAAAACATTGAGAAGGAAGTTGCAGGATTAGCAAATAAACTCTATGGACTTGAAAATACCACGGACTTGAAGGTATGTTTGTATATAATAGCAAGGTAAAACTCTCAGGTTTTTCTTTTCTTCAGATGCTTCATAATTCTCATACCTAATTTATTTGAAAGTATAGAGTGCTTGAGTTTAGAGTTTATTTTAGGGACGTCGCTGAGCCCCCACCAAAAATGACGATGGAATTTTCATTTACACTCGTGCTTCTGTGCTGGAGACTTGAGAACTTCTAGCTGCTTTTTTGTGTCTTTGGGCTATTCAAAGGTATGCAGGCACAGGTGTGCAGGCTGTCCTGTTTCACACAGGACTGCGAAGGAAAAAAAATACAGATTTAGATAAGAGAAAATGAAAGACAAAATATTGCCTTCTGGCTGGGCATGGTGGCTCACGCCTGTAATCCCAAAACTTTGGGAAGTCAGTGCAGGACAATCGCTTGAGCTCAGGAGTTGGAGACCAGCCTGAGAAACATAGTGAGACTCCATCTCTACTAAAAAAAGAAATAAAAATACACTGGGCACAGTGGCTCACACCTATAATCCCAGCACTTTGGGAGGCTGAGTGGGGTGGATCACATGAGGTCAGGAGTTTGAGACCAGCCTGATCAACATGGAGAAACCTCGTCTCTACTAAAAATACAGAATTAGCCAGGCGTGGTGGCGCATGGCTGTAATCTCAGCTACTTGGGAGGCTGAGGCAGGAGAATCGCTTGAACCCAGGAGGCTGAGGTTACAGTGAGCCGAGATCATGCCATTGCACTCCAGCCTAGGCAACAAGAGCAAAACTGTCTCAAATTAATTAATTAAATAATTAATTAATTAAAAATAAAAAGTAGGTGAGGTGGAGCATAGCTGTAGTTCTAGCTATTCAGAAGGCTGAGTTGAAAGGCTCACTTGAGCTTAAGGTCGAGGCTGCTGTGAGCTGTGATTGCACCACTGCACTCCAGCCTGGGTGACAGAGCGAGAGCCTGTCTCAAAAAAAAAAAAAAAAGCCTTCTGAAGGGAGAGAAGGAAAGTTATAGGTTTGGGATCTCAATCATAGGCCATGTTTATTCATATAGAATACAGTATTTACACAGTAGGAAATCCAGTAAGATACCCAGAGAGCAATTCTTGAGCAAGTTTTTGTTTTGGTAAATTTGCATCTGGAGTTTAATGAGAGGCCTAATTTGCATGTAGCAGAAGTTTAAGATCACTAACTTTTATCAATAACAGGCATTTGACAATATTTCATATACTTTTCTAGTTAATACTCATGACTTGTTAAATTTAATTAATTAACTCTTTAGTTTTGGAGACAGGGTCACATTCAGTGATCCAGGCTGGAGTGCAGTGGCATGACCACAGCTCACTGCAACCTCAACCTCCTGGGCTCAAGCAATCCTCTTGCCTCAGCCTCCCAAGTGGCTGACACTACAGGTATACACCACTATGCTCTGGCTAATTTTTTTTTTTTTTTTTTTTTTTTTTTGGTAGAGATAGGGTCTCACTATGTTACTAAGGCTCAAATTATTTGTTTTTCACCCCCATCAATATTTAGTACTTTTGATCATTAATAGACAAATTATCAATCAAGGAAAATAAACAAGCATATTTACTTCATAGAATATGGACATTTTAACCTCTGAACCAAGAAGCGGATCCTATTTTTTTTTATATTTCTTTCTTTTTTTTTTTTTAACCAGGAACATCAGCAAAGGGGAGAAGCTGATCCTATTGTTAAAGTTTGTATGAGATCATCATAAATGCATGCACGCCCCCCAGATAGACTGAGAGCAGTGATAACTGTGGGCTTCTCAGCATATTATAGGTCACTGTGCACCAGTGCTGTGCTACCGTGCCTGCGGGAATCATCTTCTGAAATACCCGCTCAGCTCAGGATCCTGCTTCTCCCTTTAGAGCCTGGAAATGTGTCCCATCTCTGAAAATGCTCTGATTTTGCATTTGCAGGTCCTAGAAATTCTTGTCCTTCCCCTTTTTGTTCAGTACCTGCAATGCCTATACATGTTGTCAGCTGAGCTTTGATCTAACATCCTAAATTTTAAGGGAGAAAAAATACATATATATTATGTTTGAGGTTTGTCAAGGTTGTGCTAAATGAATACCTCCCATGTTTAGTTTAATTAATCTGTAAGTTATATGTAGAATAACAATACTAACTTCTGCTATGTAATTCTTTGTAAAGTACAAAAGTACATTCATTTTCATTTTCTTTTTTTTGAGACAGAGTCTTGCTCTGTCACCCAGGTTGTAGTGCAATGGCGCGATCTCAGCTCACTACAACCTCTGCCTCCTGGGTTTAAGCAATTCTCCTGCTGCAGCTTCCTGAGTAGCTCGGATTACAGGCTTGTGCCACCATGCCCGGCTAACTTTTGCATTCTTCGTAGAGATGGGGTTTCACCATGTTGGCCAGGCTGGTCTCGAACTCTTGACCTTGTGATCTACCCACCCAGCCTCCCAAAGTGCTGGGATTACAGGCGTGAGCCACTGTGCCCGGCTCATATTCATTTTCTTATTTTCTTCACCAAAACCCAGTGGGGCAGCCAGTATACACTCCACGCTGTCAGTGACAAGAAAACAAGTCCCAGAGGTTTATCTAAGTTACCTCAGTGACAAAGCTAGATTTCAGAGTCAGGTCAAATTTGAAAATTACTTTTTCCACCATTCCTTGCTGTTTGCTGAAAAATAAACAAGAATCAAGAAATAAGAACATCTAAATTATTTTATTAAGAGCAAAGTGGGAGCTGGGCACAGTGGTTCACGCCTGTAATCCCAGCACTTTGGGAGGCTTAGGCTGGTGGATCACTTGAGGTCAGGAGTTCCAGACCATCTTGACCAACATGGTGAGACCCCGTCTCTACTAAAAATACAAAAAGTAGCTGGGTGTGGTGGCACATGCCTGTAATCCCAGCTACTCGGGAGGCTGAGGCAGGAGAATCGCTTGAACCTGGGAGACGGGGGTTGCGGGGAGCCGAGATTGCATCATTGCACTCCAGTTTGGACAACAAGAGCAAAACATTTCTTCTCAAAAAAAAAGAGCAAATGGGGGGAAAAAAATAAACACCAAACAAAGCAGTAATCCTTTATATTATGTTCACTATTATCACCTAATCAGGAGTAGAACACTCAAAATGGCTCAGACAAGTAACATAAGAGTAAGCAGGCCAGGCATGGTGGCTCACGCGTGTAATCCCAACACTTTAGGAGGTCGAGGTGGGCTGATACCTGATGTTAGGAGTTTGAGACCAACCTGACCAACATGGTAAAACTGTTTCTACTAAAAATACAAAATTAGCCAAGTGTGGTGGCACATGCCTGTAATCCCAGCTAATTGGAAGGTTGAGGCAGAAGAATTGCTTGAACCCGGGAGGTGGAGGTTGCGGTAAGCCAAGATTGCACCATTGCACTCCAGCCTGGGCAACAAGGGCAAAACTCCATCTAAAAAAAAAAAAAAAAAAAAAGAAGGCAGAAAAATGGCAAGGAACTGTTTGTTCTGTAACCATACATGACATTGACCCAGTTATGTTACCTGGCACTAACAAGTATCCTGAATAAAACAGGGCTGACAGCTGGGGGACCCACACTTAATTTAGTTAACGCTCTTTAAAAGTTGATTAAGTAGACCAGGAGTGGTGGCTCATGCCTGTAATCCCAGCACTTGGGAGGCTTTGGGAGGCCAAGGCAGACAGATCACTTGAGGCCAGGAGTTCAAGACCAGCCTGGCCAACATAGTGAAACCCCGTCTCTACTAAAAATACAAAAAATTAGCCGGGTGTGGCGGCACACACCTGTAATTCCAGCTACTCAGGAGGCTGAGGCACCAGAATTGCTTGAACCCGGGAGGTGGATGTTGCAGTGAGCCAAGATCGTGCCACTGCCCTCTAGCCTGGGCAATGGAGCGAGACTGTGTCTCAAAAAAAATTTTTTTAAATAGTTGATTAAGTAGATTAATTTGAGTTATTTTGTTTACTAATCATTTGCAGGGATTATTTTCCCTATTTAACCTTTCATAGAGGCTAGAAATTGACTTTGTCTTATGGTGAAATTGAAGGTAAATTGAAGGCAGACTGAAGTGTTCCATAAGCTCACTGTTTGGTATTATTTCCAGGATATTTGGATGTTTCGAGCTCGACTTGTGAAAGGAGAAAGAACCAATCTTTGAAATAGCCCTCTGCTAAAACTCTCTTAATGGAAAACCAAAACCAAACAAAGTGTCTAAGGAAAATCTTTTCTTAATGAGTTAATGTAACCTTTTCTATCACTTGTTAAAATCAGAAAACACGTATCAGGTACTAAGTGCATAGAGTTAGTTTTGCCATACAATGGTGTTGCTTTAATGGAAATGAAAACAGTAAAAGTGAAAAAAATAAAAACAAAAGCACAGTAAAAGTGAAATACTACTGTTTTAGGGAAAATTAATTTAGGGTTGCATCCAATAAAGGTGATTGGTGTATAATTTAAGTGTTAAATCAGTGTCTTTCTTTCAATTAGCTCTTTACCCAAGCGGAAGTGAATGATTTGGAGCTCAGAGTGTGTTTTGTATCTCCTTTCTGGTAAACCCACTCCCTACCAATTTTATGTCATAAGAGATTTTTTCCCCCCAAAATCTAGTACAATGTATAATACATAAATGTTTAGTGAAGGACATACCAAGGGCATCACGGAGTCCAAATAAAGGTGAATATTCCTGCTCAGACAAGGACTTTCTTCTATGATTTCTTCAACCCAACCATCCCCTTAACAAGTGGGGAGACTTGGTCTTTCCAGTCCTTTACTCTGTTCCTAAAGAATGAAGACAAGGGCCGGGCATGGTGACTCATGCCTGTGATCCCAGAACTTTGGGAGTCTGAGGCCGTTGGATCACTTGAGGTCAGGAGTTTGAGACCAGCCTGGCCAACATGGTGAAACCCCATCTCTACCAAAAATACAAAAAAATAGCCAAGCATGGTGGCACTGTGCCTGTTATCCCAGCTATTCAGGAGGCTGAGGCAGAAGAATCACTTGAACCGGGGAGGCAGAAGTTGCAGTGAGCCGAGATCACACCACTGCACTCTAGCCTGGAGGACAGCGAGACCCTGTATCAAAAATACAATAAAAAAAAAAAGTTTTTTAATGGAGATGAGGGTGACTTCATTTGATGTTTTTGTTTGTTTGTTTTTTGAGATGGAGTCTGACTCTGTCACCAGGCTGGAGTGCAGTGGCCCTATCTTGGCTCACTGTAACCTCCACCTCCCAGGTTCAAGTGATTCTTCTGTCTCAGCCTCCCAAGTAGCTGGAACTACAGGCGTGTGCCACCATGCCCAGCTAATTTTTGTATTTTTAGAAGAGACGGGGTTTCACCATGTTGGCCACGATGGTCTCAATCTCTTGACTTAGTGATCTTCCCGCCTCGGCCTCCCAAAGTGCTGGGATTACAGGCATGAGCCACCATGCCCAGCCCATGTGATGGTTCTTATTGGGTAGGGCTGCTGGAAACCTTTCACATTTATGAATGAAGCCTAACCTCCTTCAAGCTATAGGGACATTTTTAGATAATTTTGCCTCATTTGGAGTGAGCGTAGACTAGGCAAACTTATTTCAAGACAGCACCATCTTTCGGTACCAGCTGAGGGCAGCAAGTAGACGTAGTCCTTATTTTTACAAATTCTGGTTAGAGCTTTAGTAAGAAAGAAATGACAGAGTCCCTTTCTTGTCATTCTGGTATGCACAAGTTTTCCTAAATCTAGTGTTACCGTGTGTGCGCTTTTCTTTGTGAGGACACCCAGTTTAAGCTCAGCTCCCAATGGGAACTGGAGAAGGCGAATCACTGATAGGCTGTAAGGAAATTAGATTGTGGGATGATTAGAAATGAAATATGATTAAGGAATGTCTGTGTAAACAGCATATGGAGAGCCCTGCTTTGTTACGGAATAAATTCTTTCAATTGTTCAAATTTAAAGTAAATATGAAAAACTGAACTTCAATAGGAATATTGAAAAGCAATTTGTTATTTCCCGTGTGCATTTGCGAGTGAAAACCAACTGGTCACCATCAAGAAACATTTATTTCCCATCTGATCCATGTTTATTTCCCATCTGATCCATGTTTTTGTCTGCTAGTGCATGTAAGAAATATTCAAGCACCCGCTCTTCCTTTAAAAAAATTTTTTTTGAGGCATGATCTTGCTCTGTCACCCAGGCTGGAGTGCAATGGCATGATCTCGGCTAACCGCAACCTTCACCTCCTGGGTTCAAGTGATTCTCCTGCCTCAGCCTCCCAAGTAGCTGGGACTATAGGCGTGTGCCACCACACCCAGCTAATTTTTGTATTTTTAGTAGAGACAAGGTTTCGCCATGTTAACCAGGCCAGTCTCAAACTCCTGGCCTCATGAGCCACCGAGCCCAGCCTAAATTTTTTTTTTTTTTAAGAGATACAGTCTTACTTTTTTGTGTGGGCTGGTCTCAAACTTTTGACCTCCAGCAATCCTCCCAGCTCGGCCTCTCAAAGTGCTGAGATTACAGCTGCGAGCCACTTTGCCTGGCCTTATTTTTTACTGTCTAATAGAAAAATGATATGTGTGATTATTGGAATTTGCATTTATTTGATCACAATGAGATTGAGGATTTTTCATATCACTATGGGTGTTCTGTGGCTGACTTGCTGAAGGCTGGTCTCTTAGGCCTAAGAGGATACCTTATGGTGGAAATATCCAAGAACAGATTTCAACTAGCCATATATGGCTGGAATGTCTGGAGATACTTAGCTTTTTTTTCCCATCTCATTCATTTCAAGCCTGAAGCTGTCTAGTGTCAAGTCCGAAGCCCACTGAAGGCCACTGTTAGGTGTCCTGGAAGGGAGGGGGAGAAACAGACAAGGGTTTGTACCTGATGATATTCGACATATGTAACAGAGGCACCATCAATCAGATACCATGAGTACAGAAATGTGACATTTTAGTTGGTAACAGCATTGTCCTGACAAGGCAGGTCTCACAGGACCCTGCTTAGCATGTTTGGAACAGAATTGAGAAGGTTCCCACCCCTGTCTGAAATTCCACCACTCACCATGAGTTTGAGGACCAAGCCTGTTTCTAGACATTCCCTTTTTTTTTTTCTGAGATGTCGCCCAGACTGGAGGAGTGCAGTGGCGCAATCTCAGCTTACCGCAACCTGCCAGGTTCAAGCGATTCTCCTGCCTTAGCAGGAGACATCCTCTTTTAAGACGCAAGTATGTCTAGAATGACAGCACTGGATCCTCATATCTTAGTGAAGACATTTCTTCTTTATCCAGAGAAGAAATAAAGCAGCCTTTGGGAACAAGGGAAGGATGAAAAATGGGTGCAGAAAAGCAAAAGGGAAGAGGGTCACAGGAGCTGTGGGACAGCATTGTAAAGTGTCCTCAGCCGAAGTTGGCTTTCCCTAGAGCTGGCAGTGAGCCTGGGAGCCTGGGAGCATGGCTGTCACATCTGCTGCCCACACACTGAAAGGCTCTCGTGGGTGGTAAGCAGCCCTTGTCCTGAGCCCCTGAGCCCCTGAGCCCCTAAAGTGCTGCTCTTCCCTCCTAGCTGCTCCAGCCTCTCTCCTGAGATTCCTCCCCTCTCTCCCCAAGTCCAGCAACCAAACCTGTAATGCCAGGCTACCCAGGAGCCTCCAGGACCTCTCCTGGCATTGTGGACATTTGCTCTAAGCCTCACTGGCCGTTCTACATTTGGTTTTATTATTTTATTTTATTTTGAGACAGAGTCTCACTTTGTCACCTAGGCTGGAGTGCAGTGGTACAATCCTGGCTCACTCCAACCTCCACCTCCCGGGTTCAAGCTATTCTCCCGCTTCAGCCTCCAGAGTAGCTGGGATTACAGGTGCATGCCACCATGCCTGGATAATTTTGTATTTTTAGTAGATACAGGGTTTCACCATGTTGGCCAGGCTGGTCTTGAAGAACTCCTGAGCTCAAGTGATCCGCCTGCCTTGGCCTCCCAAAGTGCTGGGATTTTAGGCATGAGCCACCATGCCCAACTCATTCTACATTTTCATATCACTGCTTCCAAGAGCAGTCTCACTGATCATAAAACAAATCAAAAGAGATTCTGCTACATATTCAAACAGTTGTTGGCAAATTACTGCACCAATCATCTAAACTGTCTTTTAATCCCAGATAATTTCTCCTCCCCTTCTATGCCACGCTGGGACAGGAGTTGATTACTGGATATTTCTTTCTCTCTCTCTCCGTGTGTTTGTTTGTTTGATCGTTTGTTTTTAATTTTAATTTTAATTTTTTATTTTTTTAAGAGACAGGCTCTCACTCTGTCACCCAGGCTGGTGTGATCATAGCTCACTGCGGCCTTGACCTCTTTGGCTCAAGAGATCCCCCACTCAGCCTCCTGAGGAGCTGGGACCACAGATGCACAACACCATGCCCAGCTAATTTTGTTTATTTATCTTTTCTTGTAGAGACAGGGTCTCCCTATGCTGCCCAGGCTGGCCTCAAACTTCTGGGTTCCAGCAATCCTCTTGACTCAGCCTCCCAAAGTGCTGGGATTACAGGTATGAGCTACGTACCTGGGTTTTGCCTTTTTATTATTTTATTTTTGGTATTTCCTTACTTTCTGGCACTATAAGGTGGTCCAGGATTATCTTGTATCTTCCTGCCCTTTGTCCTATAATGAGCCATTTCTCCAAGGAGCCCTGGTTCTACTTATTGGGAACAGTTGGAAACCAAGATCTAGGCTTGACGTGCACTTGCAATGTGCATTGTCACCAAGCTTATTCAGTGATTCTTATGCATGCCACAGCTGGCGGTCCCCTGCCCCAGCATCTCTGGAAGGTCACAGTCATTCAGAGACAATAATGCTCTGGTCTGGGGAGGTTTATATTTGCTCTGAGAGATTCCAGAGCCTTCCTTGGGCCTCTGATAATTTCAGACTTACATTCATTTGTCTTCAGGCTTGGCATTTCTTGGAACATGTGTTTGTCTGGAAGGTGAAGAAACCGGACTTTTCATATTGATTTAATTTTGATTTGAACCACGTGAAATTTACTACTCATTTGGAAACTGAAACAAAATTTTAAACTAAAATAATGGACGGGAAGAAATTGGGAGTCATCTGGGGGTTGGATAGGCATTACTGTCCCCCAGCCTGTTTGGGTATTTCTGCCCTAAGTCAGGGGACAGTAACCGTTTTCCTGTCAAGAACCAGATAGTAAATATTTTCAGCTTTGCAGGCTGGGCTGTCTCTGAGGCAGCTGCTCAACGCTGCCGCTGGGGCAAGAAGGTGGCCAAAAACAACACGTAATTCAACATGCATGGCCGGGACCCAATAAAGATCTATTTACAAAAACAGGCATCCCGCCAGATGTGGTTCAGAGGCGCTAGTTTGCCCACTCCACACTAGATGAATGCACAAATTCAGTAAAGCCAACAAGTGCCTTGTCCCTTGGCAAGAGGCACATGGCAGCACTGGAGCAATGCTTTGGGGGCCTCACACCTCGCTGCTTCTTAGAGACGGGCAGGAAGTCAGGAAGTCTCCGCTTGCCTCCCCGCCTCGGTGCAGAGGAGAGCTCGCTTACCTGTGATGTGCAGTTGTTCACTGTGTTTTCTTGATGTGGCCTGTGTTTAATCTAGATTAAGTTCAGGGCAACATGTTAAGCCCACCCCACCGCCCCACCTGATCTCTCTAGCGTAACTTGCAACCCAGAAAGGACCCACTTTGGGGTGTGGTGGGAGATGCTGATATTTTCATAGATTCCATTTAAATGTACTTATCAGTAGCAGTCAGAATATTGGTTGCAAACAACAGAAACTGCCCTTGACCATGAGAAACAGGAAACAGATGGTGTCGGCAGACTCTCTGGGGCTCAGGGACATGCTATGAGTGGCACTGGGAGCCAGGGCACAGAGGTGCAGTGCTGGAAACGGGTTTATAACATCGGGAAGAATCCACACTGAGACAGTGGATCACTCAGCAAGGCTAGTTTACTTCCTGGGTTCATTGCTTGACCGCTCTTGGTCTCAGAGTACTCACTTGAAAAATGGAAGTAACAAGGCGTAGCTGGGTGTGGTGGCCAGCTAAGGGGTTTCACCATGTTGGCCAAGTTGGTCTTGAACGCCTGACCTCAAGTGATCTGCCTGCCTCAGGCATGAGCCTGTAATCTCAGCACTTTGGGAGGCCGAGGTAGGCAGATCACTTGAGACAAGGAGTTCAAGACCGTCGTGGCCAACATGGCGATACCCTGTCTCTACTAAAAATACAAAAAACTAGCCGGGCGTAGTGGCGCACATCTGTAATCCCAACTATTCGGGAGGCTGAGGCACAAGAATCGCTGGAACCCAGGAGGAGGTGCAGGTTGCAGTGAGCTGTGATCACAACAAAACAGAGAAAACAAAGCTTATCTTCAGTCAAAAGTGAAAACATCTAGCTTATTGGCAGAACATCCAAAGAGATCATACGGTGTAGCAAGCATTCCACAAGTGCTGTAAAGTGTCGTCATGCTTCTTAATCCTCACAAATGTGAGGCAGGGTAAGTGTGTTTTGCTCCATTTTTGGTTATTCTTTTTTTTTTTTTTTTTTGGAGACTGAGTCTCACTCTGTCCATCAGGCTGAAGTGCAGTGGCAAGATCTCAGCTAACTGCAACCTTCACCTCCCAGGTTTAAGCAATTCTCCTGCCTCAGGTTCCCAAGTAGCTGGGATTACAGGTGCCCACCACTATGTCCAGCTAACCTTTTGTATTTTTAGTAGAGATGGAGTTTCACCATGTTGGCCAGGTTGGTCTTGAACTCCTGACCTCAAGTGATCCACCTGCCTCAGCCTCCCAAAGTACTGGGATTACAGTCATGAGTCACTGCACCTGGCCTGGTTTACATATTCTTTGAAGAATAACTTAGTTGCTTTGAGTAAGAGATGAGGTTTATAGATCCAGGAGTTCTAATTTCTGGAGCAAGTGTTTCTATCACACCACATGTGGAACACTTGTTGATGCTTTTTCCTTATAATTGCAAAGAAATTTACAGGCTGTAGTTTATCTTCCTTGGTAGAACTTCAGCAGATATGTGACAGGAAATGTCTATCTTAGCCTCAGTTCCTTAAAAAGCAGAGCAGGTGGCTCATGCATGTAATTCCAGCACTTTTAGGAGTCTGAGGCAGGAGGATTGCCTGAGGTCAGGAGTTTGAGACAGCCTGGCAAACATGGTGAAACCCCGTCTCTACTAAAAATACCAAAAATTAGCTGGGCATGGTGGCATGTGCCTATAATCCCAGGTACTCGGGATGCTGAGGCACGAGAATCTCTTGAACCTGGGAGGCGGAGGTTGCAGTGAGCTGAGATTGTGCCACTGCACTCCAGCCTGGACCACAGAGCAAGACTACATCTCAAAAAAATGAAAAAACAAAAAAAACAAACAAACAGAGCAGGAGGCAAAAGCATATGTATGAATCCTTTAATATGAGTACAGTCCCAGGGAGGTAACAGGGAGGCTGAAGGGAGGCCAGGCAGGGAGGGACAGGAAGCAGAGAGGAGATAGTATGGCCCTGAGTCAGCCCTGGCTGGTGGCTTAGTCATGGGGACATTCGCACATTTGGAGAGAGGCCACATGAAATCATGGTGGCAGGGGAGGAAGGATGAGCAATGTCCTGATCTGACTGCTGCTGCCGCTCATGTTTTTGTTTTTTGTTTTTTTAAGATAGAGTCTCGCTCTGTTGTCCAGGCTGGAGTGCAGTGGTGTGGTCTCGGCTCACCGCAACCTCCACCTCCTGGGTTCAAGTGATTCTCCTGCCTCAGCCTCCTGAGTAGCTGGGATTACAGACACATGCTAATTTTTGTATTTTTAGTAGAGACGGGGTTTCTCCACGTTAGCCAGGCTGGTCTCAAACTCCTGACCTCAGGTGATCCACCCACCTCGGCCTCCCAAAGTACTGGGATTACAGGCGTGACCCACTGTGCCCAGCCGATCTGATTATTTAAAAAATATTATCAGCTTCTCCCTTAAGTAATGCTAGCAGTAGCTTCTAGTCCCAAGCATGTGTGTGCTGGGAGACAGGGCGGGGGCATGCATGGAAGTATGTGTTAGGTGAGGCAAGAACAGGGAAGAAAACTGATCAGAGAAAGAGTAACCACTGCAGTCTCAACACCGGGCAGCATATTTCTTTAAAAACACACATTTCTGCCAGGCGTGGTGGCTCACACCTGTAATCCCAGCACTTTGGGAGACCAAGGTGGGCAGATCACAGGGTCAGGAGATCGAGACGATCCTGGCCAGCATGGTGAAACACTGTCTCTGCTAAAAATAAAAAAATTAGTTGGGGGTGATGGCACGTGCCTGTAATCCCAGCTACACTGGAGGCTGAGGCAGGAGAATCGCTTGAACCTGGAAGGCGGAGGTTGCAGTGAGCTGAGATTGCGCCACTGCACTCCAGCCTGGGTGACAGAGCTAGACTCCATCTCAAATAAATAAATAAATAAAATAAAATAAAAACAAAAAGAAAACGCATGGATCCAATCCAGCAGCCGCACTTTGAATGGATACCTAGAAGAACTGAAAGCAGGCTCAAAGAGAGATTTGCACATCCCTGTTCTTAGCAGCATTATTCACAACAAAGGGTGGAAGCAACCCAGATATTTGTCGATGGATGAATGGATCCACAAAATGTGGTGCATACATACAATGGAGTATTACTCTCAACATGAAGGAAATTCTGACCAAGCGCCACGGCTCACGCCTGTAATCCCAGCACTTTGGGGGACCAACGCGGGTAGATCACATGAGGCCAGCAGTTCAAGACCAGCCTGGGCCAACGTGTCAAAACTCTGTCTCTACTATAAATACAAAAATTAGCCTGGTGTGGTGGCACACACCTGTCATCCCAGTTACTCAGGAGGCTGAGGTAGGAGAATTGCTTGAACCCAGGAGGTGGAGGCTGCAGTGAGCTGAGATCACGCCGCTGCACTGTAGCCTGGATAATGGATTGAGATTCTGTCTTAAAAAAAGAAAAAAAAAGAAGGAAATTTTGATCCATGCTAAAACGTGATGATCCTTAAGGACATTAAGCTAAGTGAAGTAAGCCAGATGCAAAAGGATAATTATGGTCTGATTCTACTTACATGGAATGGACAACCCTAGAGTAGTCAAATTCATAGAGACAGAAGGTAGGATGGTGGTTCTCGGGGCCAGGAAGGAGGAAGAGTGGGGAGTTGTTTAAAGGGGAAAGAGGTTGAGATTTGCAGGATGGAAAGTGTTCTGGAGATGGATGGTGAGGATGCTGGCACGACAGTGGGAGTGTGCTTGATGTCACTCAACTCTATACCTGAAAGTGGCTAAGATGCCAAATTTTATGTTATGTGTATTTAACCACAATTGTTTTTAAAGAACACCTTTTTTTTTTTAGACGGAGTCTCGCTCTGTTTTCCAGGCTGGAGTGCGGTGGCGCAATCTCAGCTCACTGCAACCCCCACCTCCCAGGTTCAAGAGATTCTCCTGGCTCAGCCTCCTGAGTAGCTGGGACTACAGGCATGTGCCACCATGCGTGCCTAATTTTTTGTATTTTTAGTAGAGACAGGGTTTCATTGTGTTAGCCAGGATGGTCTTGATTTCCTGACATTGTGATCTGCCCACCTCGGCCTCCCAAAGTGCTAGGATTACAGGTGTGAGCCACTGCACCTGGCCGAAGAACATATAATTTTTAAAAGGATGAGGGGAGCTCCAAGCACAAGGGAAAAAAGGTCTCTGGTTTGCCTGAGCTGCTAGTCCCGAAATTCACAGAGGGGGTCTTTCCCGTTTGTTTTGTCTTGTGCCTTGTGTGAGCACCTCATAAAGTCTTTTTAGGTTAATCTCTGGTGAAATGAAGATGAGCCAAGACAGAGCCCCTCCCATCCTCTGAGAAGCCAGACTTCTCCTCGACTGGCAGCCTTCCTTCCCACACTCTTCGTTTCTCGCTTCTTCCTGGACACAGTTCAACACTGATCCTGGGGGTTTTGTGGCTTGACCCAGGAGGTGTGGTCACTGGAGCTGCAGCTGACCTCCCAGAAAACACAGCTTTCTCTCCACCATGTGATTTGCAGAATCTCCTCCTGGTCTGGACCCTGGTCGGCGGATGAAATGAGTACTCAGACACAGGTATGCAGTGTAAGAGCACCTAGATGATTGCCTGGTGCCCGCTTACCGCTGATCACAGACAAACTAAAATGTATTCTCCACGAGAGAGCCACGGGAGCAGGGTCAGATGTTCCGTGCTTAAAGAATTGTTTTCACCGGTGTATGATATTTGTATATTCTCCTGCCACTTTAGAATGCCCAAAGTAGTTTTCTACTTGGGAGGGTGATGGGGCTAGGTTTTCCTTGCCATTGTTTTTCTCAGCAAACAATATGTTTTATCATGCACTCAGCATTTCTCAGCAATCATACATCTAGCATTTCTCAACATTTTCTTGTTTTAACAAAGCTAGGTAAACAAGCATAGCTTCATCTTGGTAAATTATTCCTCGAAGGATTCGGGATCCGCACCTGCAGACTACACAAAGAGAAACAAGATAGATCAATAACACAATCAGCAATCATAGGTCCTCCAAGTGTTTTCGCTCAAATCACTGGATTTAGGGCTGCCAATCCATCAGCAGCTCCCTCAAGTACCTCGGATTCTGAAATCAAAATTAGATGTGCTTGAGGAGCTTGAAAAACTTGTTCTTTTAATTGTTTCATATCCAGTGATAGGTTTCCAACATGTCCTTTCAGGTGATGTTTTATTCTTTCCCAATTATGTTCAGTCTTATTACACTTTTAGAGTTATTAAAGTTAATCTGTAACTCTCCCAGCACCGCAACATATGGGGGGTTGAACACAGCTCTGAATCTAAAGAGCTTTTATTCCTTATAAATTCTAATGAATAAGAATTAGGGCCTGATCTTCTATTATATTTTCCTTCCCAGACTTTTATTGTTTTAGGGCCATCGGTATTTTTCAAAATTCTTTGTATTCAGCTCTTATCATTGGCCATACAATTTTTGCTCATGGTCCTACTAATCTCCCATTTCTCCAGACAATAGAGTTGTTAACCTCAGTATGTATAAATTCTGAGTAATTGCAGTTCTTTATCCACCATCTGAATTCTGTGTTACTGCAAGAGGACACTGCCCGGTGCAATCAATGCTGAGTATCCCCTTAGGGGACCAATAATCAATAATAATTCCATAGGAATTGTGCAGCACCTCAGCCTCTACCACAACAAATCCTCCCAGATTAATGTTTTTAACTTAGGGGACCATTCTTTGCCTTATCTATATTCAGGTTTTGATGGCCAAAACATTGGTATTTTATTTCCTAGACTACTATAGAGAATACTAAGGCCAGAGATCATATGCAACAAAGGAGAGAAAGAATACACGCCCAATATGCGAGACTTCCTTTTACTTCTACCCCAATTCCAAAAATACTCACCGTAACGGTGATAACTGCCATCACGGCTATCGTCAAGTTAGTTACTCATATAACAGCCTCCTCCACCATCTGTGAAAGCTTTTGGATTTGACCCCAAGTTGGTGGCGATGTTTGCCATGTTCTCCTCATGGGAATAGTACTTTGCCTCAGTGTTAGTCTCGCCATTTCTGTGACTGGGGAGTCCTCTGCAAGTCTCTTTTTTGGTAGCTGGCTCATCATAAGGCTTTAAATGTCTGGATGGTACCCAAACCGGTTGTTGATTTGGACCTGAAGAAACATAAGCAAATCCTCTGCCCCATGTTATTACATGACCTCTTTCCCAATTTTTTGTGAGTAGATCTCGCCACCAGATTAATTGCCCTAAGTTCTCATCCCGGAGTTGCTTTATCAAATGTTGTTCAGCTGCTGTTCATTGCCGTCCCGTTGGCAGGCTTAAAAAATTCAAAGCCAGCAATGCTCGGTTTAACTGCATTTGTGGGGTTCTACATTCCCCGTCCCCTCCTCATTTTCGTAGTTACTGTTTAAGGGAAAGATTCATTCACTCCACAATAGCCTGTCCTTGAGAGTTGTATGGAATACCTGTAATATGTGTGATCTTCCATTGAGTAAAAAATACTGTTGAAGATTGACCAATATATCCTGGGGCATTATCAGTTTTTATGGAGGATGGAATATCCATAACAGCAAAACAGTGTATAAGATGTCTTTTGACACCACAGATGATCCACCAGTCTGACATGTAGCCAAGACAAAGTGACAGAAAGTATCCACGCAAACATGTATATATGCTAATTTCCCAAAAGGTGACGCATGAGTGACGTCCATTTGCCACAAAGTATCTGGTACCAATTCCCGGGAGTTTATACCCCCTGAGTTGGTAGGAGAATTGACCAGCTGACGAGTCGGACAATTCTGAACAATCTTTTTAGCGTCTTTCCAAGTCATATTTTTTCTGCAGCCCTGCTGTATTTAGGTGTGTCAGTGTGTGGAAGTGTTGAGCATCAGCTAGAACTGTAGCAACTAACCGATCTGCAGATTGATTACCGGCCGTGAGAGGCCTGGGAGAGCGGTATGAACCCTAATATGCGTAATGTAAAAGGGACATGTTCTTTTTCTAACTTTTATCTGTAATTGAGTAAATCATTCCATTAGTTGATTGTCTGGGTTAAAACGCAATTTGGCACATTCAAGGTAGAATGAACAACATATGCAGAATCAGAAATTATATTTACAGATTTTTAAAAGTTTGATAATACTTCAATTACAGTTACCAATTCTGCTTTTTGGGCCGATGTATACAAAGTTTGAATGACTTTACTCTTAGATCCCAAATAAGAAGACTTCCCATTGCTGGATCCATCTGTAAAAACATTTTCTGCTGCTTCAGTAGGATTAGACTTAGTACTTTTTAGTAATATCCAATAGGTCAACTTCAAAAATTGAAAAATGTTATGTTTTGGATAACGATTGTCATGCTCACAAAATTTGCCGAATGCGTTTGTCGCATAACGCTGCGAATATATGCTTGACGAATTTGAATTTTTGTAAGAGGTACTATTATTCTTTTAGGATCAAATCCATAGACCTTCACAATTTGGGATCTTCCTATTCCAATCATAGTTGCAATCTGATCTAAATAAAGAGTAAGAGTCCAAATGCTATTGTGAGGTAAAAATAACGATTCCACTAAGTCCTGATTTTGGATAATAACCCCTGTTGGAGAATGTTGAGAAAATCAGCAATTCTAAAGTCTCATCAGGATTAATCCTATTCACCTGGGCTTTGTGTATTTGTTCTTCAATTAACCGTAATTCTGCTTCAGCATTTTTAGTCAATTCTCCAGGAACTGTTTAAGCTAGAGTTTCCTCGGAAGATAGAGAGTAAATTGCTCATAGCATAAGTTGGAATGCCCAAAGTAGGTCATATCCAGTTCATATCCCCAAGCAATTTTTGGAAATCATTTAAAGTTTTCAGTTTATCCCTCCTGATAGACACCTTTTGGGGTGTTTTTTAGTGTTCCATCAAGGTGCCCAAATATGAATTTGGAGTTGTGATTTGAGTCTTACCTGGAGCTATTACTAACCCAGCAGAAAACTGGATAGATGTTCTCAGATGATCAAAACATTTTATCAGAAGTTCTCTATTTGGTGCAGCGCAAAGAATATCATCTATGTAGTGAACGATATAACATTGAGAAAAATTCTTTGTAGTAGGCTCAATAGCTCGGCCTACATAGGTTTGACAAACTGTGGGACTGTTTAGTGTCCCCGGTGGGAGTACTTTCCAATGATATCTTTTAGCAGGTTTTTGATTGTTTATGGACGGAATGGTGAATGCAAACCCTTCACAGTCTTCATTTACCAACAGGATGGTAAAAAGAAATCCTTTAAATCAATAACAATCAATGGCCATTTCTTTGGGATCAGGTTGGAGAAGGCAAACCAGGCTGTAAAACGTCCCATGGGCTGTATAACAGCATTGATTGCTCTAAGATCTGTTAACATTTTCCATTTCTCTGATTTCCTTTTTATAACAAAAACAGGAGAATTCCATGGTGAAAATGTGGGAGCAATACGTCCTTGTTCCAATCGTTCAGTAGCTAAATTTTCTAAAGCCAGTTTCTCTTTTGTTAGCAGCCATGGCTCTGTCCATATAGGTTTTTTGGTCATCCATTTCAAGGCGCTAGGCTCTGGAGGCTTAACAATGGCCGCCATCGGAAAGGCTATCCTAAGTCCCGATGAGAATTTTGTCCTTTAATTTCTAAAGATTCCCTTGGGCTCCACAGATTTTCTTCCAATCCCATGCCAGGCACATTTCCCTTATCCTGCATCATTTGGTGGCTTAGGGGTTCAGGTATTAAAACCTGAGCTCCCCATTGCCGTAATAAATCTCTTCCCCATAAATTTACAGGGATTTTTATCACAAGAGGCAGACTAGTTCCCAGCGGTCCCTCAGGCCCCTCGCAGGTTAAAATGCGACTGCTTTGATGTGCTTCAGAGGCCTGCCCTACTCCAAGCACATTGAACTGAGCATTTCCATGGGCCAAGAAAATGGCCAATGTTGGAAAGAAATAATAGAAACATCCGTGCCAGTATCTACCAACCTTTTACATTTCTTCCCCTGGATCGTAATTTCACATGTAGGACGTTCACCGGTAATTTGATTTACCCAATACGCTGCTCTGTCTTGTCTGTTTGTACCTCCAAATCCTCTAGTTCTTTCAGTTTCACTTTTCCCTATTTTCTCATGTGGTATAACTAAAAGCTGTGCCATGCATTCCCCAGGCTCAGCATTCCAAGAAATGGAGGAAGACACTACAATTTGAATTTCCCCTGTAAAATCTGCATCAGTAAGTCCTGTATGAATTCTAACTCCTTGAGCATTAAGAGTAGACCTTCCGAGAAGTAAGTCCATGGTTCCAGGGGGGAAGGGCCACAAACTTCTGTAGATGTTTTTTGCGGTGGCTTTCCTGGTAAAATGCTTACTTTTTGAGAGCGGCACAAATCTACTGCTGCACTCCCAGCTGCGGCGGGAACAAGCGTTGTACAGGGATGAGGGAATAGCTTGTCCTGGATAGGCCCGGGTTTGGATCGGGGCCGAGGCACGCTCCTCATCACATTTCCTGAAATCGGATTGCCTTCTTTGTCAAATTTTGAATGACATGGATTTGCCCAACGCCTTCCTTTTCTACCTCTGGGACATACCTGGGCTCAGTACCCTTTTGCTTTAAAGAAGGTCAAGGCCTTGTTTTTTGCCCTTTTCTATGCTCCTTTCTTGTATGACATTTTCCCCATAATTGAAACACACTCTAGGAAAAACTACATCCCCTTTTAACTTTAATACTTTGTGCCAGCAAAGTAGCTTTATGTAAACTTCCCCCTGTTCCATCACACGCCTTGAGGTAATCTACTAAGGACTTCAGAAATGGCAAATATGGCTTTAGGAAAACACCGAGACCAGCTCGGCTATAGAGACCCTTCACCCAGGTGGTGCTGAAGGAATTGAGACACAGACACTCAGATAGAACAAAGTGGGACTATCCAGGGGGCCAGCAGCCTTCTGAGCTGAGAGCCTCAGGGGCTGACTGCATTACAGGCTGAAGGCCTTGAGCAGACGCTGACCCTCACATTTATGCTCTCTGAACAGTTGATCATTATTAACAAACAGATGTTCTGTATTTTCTCATAACGCAAAAATATACCAAGTAGGCAGCTGGTGCCCGCTTACCACTGATCACAGACAAAAACGTATTCTCCACGAGGGAGCCACGGGGGCAGGGTCAGATGTCCTGTGCTTAAAGAATTGTTTTAACTGGTGTATGATATTTATACATTGTCCTGCCACTTTAGAATGCCCAAAGTAATTTTCTACTTGTAGGGGGCAGCTAGGTTTTCCTTGCCATTGTTCTTCTCAGCAAACAGTATATTTTATCATGCCCTCAGCATTTCTCAGCAATCATACACCTAGCATTTCTCAACAGGAAAAGATCTTAAGCAGAGCAAAATTTTGAGTGATCAGAAAAGTTTACATGTGTTCCTTCTGCACTTCTGATCCAGTCCTCAGAATTTTGCTCCCAACAGTCTCACTGACGCCCCCAGTCTCTGGAACAAATTCCCTTTCATACCTCCTCGCACAGGAGACTTCCCTTACACAAGCCCCCATTCACCCACTGGTTAGCACTTGTACCATCACACAGACAGCCTTTCATGCATTCCTTCAACAGAGAGACCCAGACACTGGCCAACACATGTGTGCACACCGGCACTCCAGCCCTTGCTCCCTCAGAGTTGCCTGGCCACTGTTCCCACTTCCAGCTTTCAACCAAGCTCTCCACATCAATGCCCTTTAGTAAATATTTACTGAGTGACAGCGATGTTCTGGGAACTGTCATGACCCTTGGGAGAAACAGAACTGAAGAAGACATAGTCTTTGCTCCCAAGCTGCTCAGAGTCCACTGGAGAAGGTGGCAGCAGAGGGAGAGCAACCTCCTGCAAATCTGTGCACACGGAGTGAAGCTGGACCTGGAAGTGGGGTCAGGTACAAGGAAAAGTGAGGGTAAAGGGAAGAGAAGGTCACTTCTACCAGGAGAGGTGAAAGGAGAGAGGCATTGAGGAGAAGAGGGTGCTCAGTCATAATCTGGAAGAATTAGGAAGGCTTTCTCTAACAGGCAAGGGAGTAGAGGGTTACTCCCCAGAGAGAGAGTCAAGAAAGGGTAAATCCACACAGCATGGCAAGAGCGTGTTAGTCTAGAGCATGGAGGGTGAGATGGTGGGAGAGGCAACTGGAGAGGTCAAAAAGGATGGACAATGGACATCCTTTAACACCCTGTAAAGTAATTTGGGGTTTATTCAATGTTCAATGGTAGGCCGGGTGCAGTGGCTCACACCTGTCATCCCAGCACTTTGGGAGGCAGAGGCAGGCAGATCACCTGAAGTCAGGAGTTTGACAACAGTCTGACGAACATGGCGAAGCCTTGTCTCTACTAAAAATAAAAAAATTAGCTGGGCATGGTGGCAGGGGCCTGTAATCCCAGCTACTGGGGAGGCCAAGGCAGGAGAATTGGTTGAACCTGGGAGGCGGAGGTTGCAGTGAGCTGAGATTGTGCTATTGCACTCCAGCTTGGGAGACAGAGCGAGACTCCTTTTCAAAAAAAGAGTAAAATAGCTCAGGATTCTTTTGGTGGTAACAGAAAAAGTCGACTCTGCAGGCATAACCAATAAAGAAAATGCGTTACCTCATATAACTGGAAGCCCAGAGTAGGGCACAATATGTTCAGTGGTCATCAAAGACCCAGGTTATTTTTACCTGCTCCTGATTCCATCCTCATCAGATCAATCATTCTTCTCACGATCACAAAATGGCTGCACTGGCCCCAGGCATTGCATCTCCACACAAGGGCCAGAGGCAAAATAGAATTCGATTCCTTCTTTTGTCTCCTTTTAAGGACTAGGATTCCTTTTCTTGTGCTGTTTTAAAAAATGCCTTCAGCTATTCTCCCCTAGGACTCTGCAAAGCCTTCCAAACTTTCAGAAGGTTTGGTTCCTTTCCCTGTAGTTTTTCCCACCACTCCCACTTTTTTAGTAGAGATGGGGTTTCTACTAAATGGAAACCCCGTCTCTGCTAAAAAAATATACAAAAATTACCTGGGCGTGGTGGCGTGCACCTGTAGTCCCAGCTACTCAGGGGGCTGAGATAGGAGAATTTTCCAGAACCTCCTCCACTACCATAGTCTTCCTCCCTGCCTCAAGTGTGTAAAGCCCTTCCTAAGTCAGTGAGTCGCAAGGGATTTCCTTGACTGGGTTGACTAAGAAAGATCAATCAGGAGATGGGTCCGAGTGTCTCTGAAGCATGTAGATGATGGAGAACTGGACAGAACCTCAGGTCTGTTGTCAAAGAAGGGAGTGGAAGGGTGCTTTGCATCTTTGGGGGATCGTAGGTGATATTATCATATAATCAAATTTGCATTTTAGAAAGTTTTTTTTTTTTGGAGACAGAGTTTAACTCTTGTTGCCCAGGCTGGAGTCCAATGGCGCGACCTCGGCTCACAGCAACCTCTGCCTCCCAGGTTTAAGCGATTCTCCTGCCTTAGCCTCCCAAGTAGCTGAGATTACAGGCATGCGCCACTATGCCTGGCTAATTTTGTATTTTTAGTAGAGACAGGGTTTCACCATGTTGGTCAGGCTGGTCAGGCTAGTCTCGAACTCCTGACCTCAGGTGATCCACCCACCTCTGCCTCCCAACGTGCTATGATTACAGGCATTGTGGAAAGATGAATCTGACAATAGCTTGTAGAATGATGGCAGAGAAGAATGAGATGCAACACAAGAAAACTGCTGTAGAGGGCTGGAAATGAATGATAGCCTCAATCGGACACGTGCATTCAGGGAAGCAGGGACAAAAGTGACCTTTTAAAAAAAAAATGAGATAAGGTCTTGCTCTGACACCCAGGCTGGAATGCAGTGGCTCAATCACAGCTCACTGCAGCCTCAACCTCCCAGGCCCAAGTGATCCTCCCACATCAGCCTCCTGAGTAGCTAGGACCACAGGCATGCATCACCACCCCCAGTTAATTGTTTTTTTATTTTTTGTAGAGATGGGTTTTTGCCATGTTGTCCAGGCTGGTCTCAAACTGCTGGGCTCAACCAGTCCTCCCACTTCAGCCTCCCAAAGTGCTGGGATTTACAGACATGGGCTGCTGTGCCTGGTGAAGAAAGGAAATTCTGACAGATGTTACAACGTGATAATCCTTGAGAACATGATGCTAAGCGAACTACACCAGATACAAAAGAACAATTACTGTGCGATTCCACTTATATGAGGCCCTTCTAATATGCAAATTTACAGAGACAGAGAATAGAATGGAGATGGGGAAATGGGGAGTTAGTGTTTAATGCGTGTGGAATTTCCATTTTGCAGGATGAAAGAGATCTGGAGATGGATGGTGCTGTTTGCACAACACAGTGTGAATATATTGAAAGCCACTCAATTGTCCACTTGGAAATGGTTAAGACTGGGTGCTGTGGCTCACACCTGTAATCCCAGCACTTTGGGAGGCTGGGGCGGGCGGAACACCTGAGGTCAGGGGTTCAAGACCAGCCTGGCCAACATGGTGAAACCTCATCTCTACTAAAAAAAAATACAAAAATTACTCAGGCGTGGTGGCACGCACCTGTAGTCCCAGTGACGCAGGAGTCTGAGGCAGAAGAATTGCTTGAACCCAGGAGGCGGAGGTTGCAGTGAGCCATGATCGCGCCACTGCACTCCAGCCTGGGTGACAAAGTGAAACTCCATGTCAAGAAAAAAAAAATGGTTAAGATGAAATTTTATGTTATGTGTATTTTACCACAATAAAAATAATTGTAAAAAAAAGGCAAGCATTGCCCCCTAAATGTCTGAACCTTATTGAGGTTCATTCCTCAAGGGAGTAGAAACCTCCAGGGATATCTGCTTCTGAATAAAGTTTGGTGAGAACAAAGGCTAAGAGAGCATCACGGGCAAGAGATCGGATTTCATTTCAAAGACAAACTTACAGCAGGGCTCTGTGCCTTACCCATTTATCTTAGAAGTCAGAAGTGAGATGAATGTCACAGGAGGTGTATTCGCAGACTTATTTAGTCTGAAAAATAAAGGCAGTCTTCTGAGGACAGAAAGTCAGTGTGGGCTGATTTGACTTTATGATGAGAAGATAAAGAGCTTTGCAATGTGGTTAGGTGACAAGACTTCCTTTAAAGTAATCAGCAAAACGCGCAGCTTCAGTGTTTGATAAAATATATTTAACATGTAATTGTGATACAATTCTTGTTAAGAGCTGGGCGTGGTGGCTCACGCCTGTAATCCCAGCACTTTGGGAGGCTGAGGGGGACAGATCACCTGAGGTCAGGAGTTCAAGACCAGCCTGGTCAAAATGGTGAAACCCCATCTCTACTAAAAATACAAAAATTAGCAAGGCGTGGTGGCGGTTGCCTGTAATTGCAGCTACTCAGGAGGCTGATGCATGAGAATTGCTTGAACCAGGGAGGAGGAGGCTGCAGTGAGACAAGATCCCACCACTGCACCCCAGCCTGTATGACAGAGCGAGACTCTGTCTCGAAGAAAGAAAAAAATTGTTAAGAATAATTTTATTAGCAAGTGTTTGATAATAATTTTAGAAATCTTGAAAATATCCTCCTTGTTTAATTTTCCAGAATCTGGGAAAACAAATGACTTTAATGACAATTAACAGGGCTGGGTGTGCTGGCTCATGCCTGTAATCCCAGCACTTAGGGAGGCTGGGGTGGGAGGATCATTTGAGGCCAGGAGTTCAAGATCAGCCTGAGCAATGAAATGAGAACTCACTTCTAATAAAAATTGTAGGGCTGGACGCAGTGCCTCACGCCTATAATCCCAGCACTTTGGGAGGCCAACGTGGGAGGATCATGAGGTCAGGAGTTCAAGACCAGCCTGGCCAGCATGTGAAACCTCGTCTCTACTAAAAATACAGAAAATTAGCGGGGCATGGTGACTATGCCTGTAGTCCCAGCTACTCAGGAGGCTGAGGAAGGAGAATTGCTTGAACCCAGCAGGCGGAAGTTGCAGTGAGCCGAGATCTCACCATTGCACTACAGCCTGGGTAACAGAGTGAAACTCCACCTCAAAAAAAAAATTTTATTTTTTAAATCAGCCAGATGTGGTGGTGCATGCCTGTCGTCCTAGCTACTCAGAAGGCTGAGTTGAGAGAATTATTTGAAGCTGGGAAGTCAAGGCTTCAGTGAGCCATGATTGTGCCACTGTACTCCAGCCTGGGTGACAGAGTGAGAACCTGCCTCAAAAAACAAAAGCGAACACTTAACAAATCCTTTCCCAACTCTGCTGTCTTCAGTTCTTTGCCTTCAGTAAAACTGAAAGAAAATATAACAGACCTATCAAATAATATTAAAAATTATAATATTAAAATTGATATGTTTATTTAATACTATAAAATTATATAATATATGATATAAAATAATATCAATAGTGACTATTATTCTTATATTATTTGACAGGTCTATAGATCTTTCCATTTTACTGAAAGTAAATAATATTTGACAGTAGAGAACTACATCGTTTTTGGAATATCACTAAAAAGCTTTCAAAGAATTGAATGACATTGCTCTAATCAATTTTTTGGCCTCACCATCTATTTCTGAGAAAAAGTTTCCTCAGCTCTTCTATTCAAAAAAGACAAAAAATTGGAAGAATATTGTCGCTGAAACGTCTCTCAATCTAGTAAGACGGAATAGCTGTTCACTGATAGTCTAATTCACAAACAACTACATTCATTTTATAAAGAGTGTCTAATGATTATTTAACATATATAAATAATCATTTGTTGTTTGTCACTTAATATGTAACCATTAGGTTGTTTGATTAGTTATGGACTAAGATTAATAGTAACGGCAACTCACTCCAAAGGAAAAAATCGAACATTAGGAATTATGGCCTCAGAAAAAAATACACACTGGTAAAGAAGTATGACAAGGTGATAAATCAGGCATACAAGCTTAAACATTGATTACATTAGGAAAATATTTTGTAAAGAAGTGGAATAGAAAGGCCCTTGATATTTCCTGCAGTGGACTGGAAATAAGAGATCAGGGAGAAAGAGAAACATGTCAAATTTTGAACTGTTAAAGAAGAGCCTGTTCATGTATTTATAAAAAAATGGGTGATGGTGGCTCTAAAACTACTCTTGTATTGTATTTGGATTCTGTCTGATGCATTTAAAAGAGCAATGTAGCAATTTTACTTAACAATTAAAAATGTTAATGCCTGCAATGTGCCTGAAATTATTTATAATTGTTTAAACTAACAACAAAACTATAGATATAAACTTAAAATGTTTAAGAATCATAAGTGTGTGTGTGTGTGTGTGTGTGTGTGTGTGTGTATGTCTGTGTGTGTGTGTTTAAATAGGGACGGGGTTTTGCCATGTTGGCCAGGCTGATCTTGAACTCCTGACCTCAGGTGATCCACCCGACTCGGCCTCCCAAAGTGCTAGGATTACAGGCATGAGCTACTGCACCTGGCCAATTTTTTGTGTTTTTTTAGAGGCTAATCTAGTTTGATTAACACAGAGCATTATGCTCAAAAACTGCAGAATACACTTTAAAAAACAAAAACAAAAAAAACAACAGCAATAAGTGAACCTAAACCTTTATCAAGAGATACCATATGCTGATCATAAAACAAGTCTCAGTAGATTTCAAAGGACTAAAATCATATTGCTATGTGATTTGTGCCCCCAGAACTTCATGTGTTGGAAAATAAATCCCCAATGCAACAGTGTTGAGAGGTGGGACCTTTAAGAGGCCATTATGTCATGAGGGCTCTGCTTCATGAATGGATTAATGCTGTTATTGAGGAAAAGGGTTCATTATCGCAGCAGGGGCAAATCCCTGATAAAAGAATGAGTTTGCCCCCCTTCCTTCTCTCACACATACTCTACGGTTGTCCCACCAGGAGATGCAGCAGCAGAAGGCCCTCACCGGATGCTGGCACCTTGATCTTGGACTTGCCAGCCTCCAGAACTGTGAGAAATTAATTTCTGTTTATTGTGAATTACTCAGGTGATGCGGTGGTGTTCTGTTATAGCAGCACAAAACAGACTAAAGCATATATTCTGTTCTCTGACCATAAAACTTATCAGGAGATGTCTGAAAAATCTCCAACAATTTGGAAATTAAGCAACATACTTTTAAATAAAGCGTAGGTGAAAGAAATTATGGGGGAAAAGAAGCTAGAAAATAAGACCCATTCAGCCAAAGATAAGTAAAAGAAAAGAAATAATACGGAAAAGTGTATAAATCAACTGAATAGACTAAAAATACAAAAATACCCTAAAAATGTTTAAAAATCTACTAAAAATACAAAAATAAGCCAGGCATGGTGGCAGACGCCTGTAATCCCAGCTGCTTGGTAGGCTGAGGCAGGAGAATTGCTTGAGCCTGGGAGGCAGAGGTTGTAGTGAGCTGAGATCATGCGATTGCTTTGCAGCCTGGGTGATAAGAGCAAAACTCTATCTCAAAAAAGAAAAACAAAAAACAAAAACCACTGTTCCCAGTGAGTATTAGATCTCTGATTGGACTGTACGTTATTTGAGGACAAAGACTCAATTTTATAATACTTATTAAATTATGCGTTGATATGGTTTGGCTGTGTCCCCACCAAAATCTCACCTTGAATTGTAAAAATCCCCGTGTCAAGAGCAGGCCCAGGTGGAGATAACTGAATCATGAGAACCCATACTGTTCTCGTGGTACTGAGGAAGTCTCACGAGATCTGATGTTTTATAAAGGGGAGTTCCCTTGCACATGCTCTCTTGCCTGCAGCCATGTAAGATGTCCCTTTGCTCTTCCTTCATCTTCCGCCATGATTGTGAGGTCTCCCCAGCCATATGAAACTGCGAGTCCATTAAATCTCTTTCATTTATAAATTACCCAACCTCAGAGATGTCTTTAGTAGCAGTGCGAGAACAGACTAATACATGCCTTGTCCTGAAAACTGAATTGAATTAAAGATCATTCTGAATGTAGAATTGCTTGCCATCAAATGACCAGCTGAGATCTTCCTAAGGTAGGTCAGGAGATATTAATAGGGGCTCCATGTAAAAGATGGCAGAGTTAGCGAAGCTTGGGGAGTGCAAAACAAAACTTTATTTTTTGAGACAGAGTCTTGCTCTGTCACCCAGGCTGGAGTTCCGTGCCATGATCTCAGCTCACTGCAACCTCTGCCTCCCAGGTTCAAGCAATTCTCATGCCTCAGCCTCCCGAGTAGCTGGGACTATAGGCGCATGCCACCACACCGGCTAATTTTTTTTTTTGTATTTTCAGTAGAGACAGGGTTTCACCATGTTAGCCAGGATGGTCTCAATCTCCTGACTTCGTGATCTGCCTGCCTCGGCCTCCCAAAGTGCTGGGATTACAGGCGTGAGCCACCAGTCTTGGCTGCAAAACAAAATTAAACAGATTTTCTAATTGCATGACTTGTCAGATTGTCTAACTGCAGGACTCATCAGAGCCTTTATTGCACTACTGTGCAGTGTGATTCTGGTAGGGAAAAAGGGAATAGAGTCTGTAGTATTTCCCCGATTTTTTGACAGTGGAACCCTTTCACTCGAGCACGTTGTAGTACTACTGACTCCAAGCCTTGGGAAAGCGACATTCTAATGTAGCCCCCAGGGCTGAGGAGCAACTGAGAATTCACAAAGGATGATAGTGTGTCCAGGGAAGATACGTTTTGGCATTTAGTAGGAAGGGAGTAGGGGAAGGGGTCGAAGCTGCCATTCTCCAGCTCTTTTGGTTCCCCAAGGCCATCTTTTAGGACTTAGCCTAGCAGAGCCTCTGCACAAAGCTGTCCTTCAAATCGTCCCCACAAGGAGAACAAGACCGGGGCCTGTGTGCCTGGCCTCCTTTGCTATGGCTCAGCCTCTGCCCAGGCTTCCTGAGGTGGCTCAGTTCCTGTGCTCCGTGGGCTCAACTCAAAAATACCTAGACACAGCCCTGGCAGGGTGCTGGCGGAGCTGCCAGAGCTGTGAGGCACTCAGCACACAGCCATACATTCACCGGATTCCTGGACGGCCAGGGACCCCAGCCAGCTGGGCCAACGCTTCTTCCACAGGCCTTGCCAATGCGTTTTTTTTTTCTTTTCATTTCCCTACAAAGTTACTCATGAAACCAGAAAGCAGCTCTGTGTTTCATCTCCAGAGAGGGAGAAGAGAGAGAGCCTTTGATCAGAGAAATGGCCACCTCTCCAGGCACTGGGTCAGGCCCGGTTATCAATAACATATCTGTACGGAGGCCCTGCCGTCCAAGCTAGGAAACAGTGTGATACCAGCCTAAAATGAAGGGCAAGCACTTACTAGTTCCTGTGAAACAAAAGAAAAAAAAAGTGAAGAAAGAAAATAAAGTCCGCCCCTATTGCAAGTGTTTTTTTTAAATGCATGTATGTGCATTTTTTGTTTTGTTTTGTTTTGAGACAGAGTCTCACTCTGTCACCCAGGCTGGAGTGCAGTGGCACGATCTCGGCTCACTGCAACCTCCACCTCCCAGATTAAAGTGCTTCTCGTGCCTCAGCCTCCCCAGTAGCTGTGATTACAGGCGCAAACCACCATGCCTGTCTAATTTTTTTGTATTTTTAGTGGAGACTGGGTTTCACCATGTAGGCCAGGATGGTCTTGATCTCTGACCTCAGGTGATCTTCTGGCCTCGGCCTCCCAAAATGCTAGGATTATAGGCATGAGCCATCCATTCCCGTCACCTCAAATGTTTGTAACAAATATTGATGTCCAGATCCCAGACAAACTGAGTAAGAATCTTACAGACTGGGTCCCAGGCATTGGTGGTTTTTGCTTTTCATTTTGTTTTGTTTTCGCTTGAGACAGGATCTTGCTCTGTCACCCAGGCTGGAGTGCAGTGGCATAAACGCTTCACTGCCGCCTCAACCTCCTGGGCTTAAGTGATCTTCCTGCCTCAGCCTCTTGAGTAGCTGAGACTACAGGTACATGTGACCATTCCCAGCTACAATTTTTTTTTTTTTTTTGAGACAGGGTCAGGCTCTATCATCCAGGCTGGAGTGCCATGGTGAAATCAAAGCTCGCTGCAACCTCTGCCTCCCAGGCTCAAGTGATCCTCGAACACTCTGCCTCCCAAGTAGCTGGGACTACAGGTGTGCGTCACCACGCTCAGCTAATTTTTGTATTTTTTATAGAGATGTGGTCTCACTTTGTTACCCAGGCTGGTCTTGAACTCCTGAGTGCAGGCGATCTGCCCTCCTTGGCCTCCCAAAGTGCTGGGATTACAGGTGTGAGCCACTGTGCCCAGCTCATTTTTAAATTATTTATAGCGACCCGGATGGGGAGGGGGTGGTCTCACTCTGTGGCCCAGGATGGTTTTGCATTCCTGGGCTCAAGCGATCCTCCTGCTTCAGCTTCCTGTGAGCCACTGCGCCTGGCCAGTCCTCATCCTACTGCTGTGAGCCTGTGGGGTGGGCTTCTCACCCTCGATTGTCATCTTCAGGAGCAGGCTCTGGCCCATTGGGCCCAGATGCTGTTTAGGTCCCTGACACGTCTATGTCCCAGCAATGGAGATGAGGACAGTGCTGGACCAGCAGTGCTGGGCACCAGAGCACCACTCTCAGGCCTGGGGCAGCTCAGAAAATCAGCAGTGATTCAGGTTCTTGGGTCAAAAGGCCAGAAGCTGCTGAGTATGAAGTATAGGGTCGCAGCCAGACACTCAGGCTACCAGGGGACAGGCCGCCATGCTGCTGGCAAAGCAGGCCTCAGAGGTGAAGGCTGGATAGTGAAGGCTGGGTCCTCTGCTGTGGTTACAGCGTGGGCTGCGGGCAAAGACTTTCACTGCATTTCCTTGAGGAGAGGGAAGCCCCAGGTGACTCCCAGTTCACAGTCTCAAGCCTGAGTGTCGGACTCTCAGCAATCTTAGCGATTGGCTCCTTCTGGTTCCCTGGGCAAGTAGCCCAGGGAGTCCCGGCAGAGACCTGTCCGAGGTCCTCACCCCTGGCTGAAGTCACCCCTTCTCTTCCTCCTCCTCAACACTCCTTACCCTCTCCCTCCCCAAAAGGGTGAGGCTTTTTTTTTTTTTAATCACTTAAAGAATAAAAGAGCAAACAATATTTTTGTGCCCTTTCTCCAAGACCTGCCACTGTGGTTCTTTTTCAGGACAATTACATCCTGTCCATTCCAGGTGACCTTCCAGGACAATGGAGCCACCTACTCTTCCCTTTTATAACTCGGTTACTCTCTTCTACCCTACTTTTTTTTTTCTTTAGATGGAGTCTTGTTCTTGTCACCCAGGCTGGAGTGCAATGGCACAAACTCTGCTCACTGAAACCTCCTGGGTTCAAGCAATTCTCATGCCTCAGCCTCCCAAGTAGATGGGATTACAGGTATGTACCACCACACCTGGCTAATTTTTTGTATTTTTAGTGGAGGCAGGGTTTCACCATGTTGGTCAGGCTGGTCTCGAACTACTGACCACAGGTGATCCAACTGCCTCAGCCCCCTATTAGTTCTGGGATTATAGGTGTGAGCCACGGCACCCGGCCTTCAATATGTTAATAACCTGTATAGCCATAACAGCACTCACCTCCTGAATTTCAACCCAGATATAGGGGATCTTGAGGCAATACTCCCTGCAGTTGTACAACATCCCATTCTAGAAGCCTTTTTCAAAGCTCCTCTCAGCTAACACATCCTAGACCCTAGTTGTAATGGTGGAGGACAAATATTTTTTTGTTTTTTTGAGATGGAGTTTCGCTCTTGTTGCCCAAGCTGGGGTGCAATGGCGTGATCTTGGCTCACTGCAACCTCCACCTCCTGAATTCAAGTGATTCTCCTGCCTCAGCTTCCCAGGTAGCTGGGATTACAGGTATGTGCCACCACACCCAGCTAATTTTGTATTTTTAGTAGAGATGAGGTTTCTCCATGTTGATCAGGCTGGTCTCAAACTCCTGACCTCAGGTGGTCCGCCTGCCTCGGCCTCACGAAGTGCTGGGATTACAGGCATGAGCCAATGAGCCTGGCCAGGACAAATGTTTTGTGCCCCCTGGCATGGCATATGGGGAAGTGGGGATACGCCAGCGGGTTTACAACTTTCCCTATAGACTCAAGGAAGTCATTGGTCAGGCTGGGAACAGGATGCTTGGCTAGTGATGCTGATTCACTCTGGATGGAGACCTGGTATTTGCTAAGTGGACAGCTCCTGTCAGACTTAATCTCACGCAGGGACTTCCAGACACCATTGTCACAGAGATGGGTCCTATTTCTGTGGCCCGAGAGGAGAAATGCTATCTGGATGCTCCTTGACGCTCTGGCTCAGCACTAGAGAACTGAGTCTTTCACAGGGAAATAAGGAACCAGAAAAAGTTCAGCAATGTGGTCCTAACTCACGGGACGCTCACTTTCTGCACCTGTCTGTGTCAACATAGTCAGCTCTGAGGGATGTCAAATGAGTTGAAAAATGTTTTAAAACTGTCACTCTCTTGCCCGACACACAAGCATTCATGTCATTGAAATTTTTTTTTTTTTTTTTTGAGATGGAGTTTTGCTCTTGTTGCCCAGGCTGGAGTGCAATGGTGCGATCTTGGCTCACTGCAACCTCCACCTCCTGGGTTCAAGAGATTCTCCTGCCTCAGCCTCCTGAGTAGCTGGGATTATAGGCATGCACCACTGCACCTGGCTAATTTTTGTATTTTTAGTAGAGACGGGGTTTCTCCATGTTGGTCAGGTTGATCTCAAACTCCCAACCTCAGCTGATCTGCCCACCTTGGCCTCCCAAAGTTCTCGGATTACAGGTGCGAGCCACCATGTCCAGCCTGTAGTCCCTCTCTTGCCCCCCACACAAATGTTCACTTCATATCTACAGTGCTTCCTTCTTATTGCTCCGGAGACCTGAGGAGAGAGCAGGAAAGACAGAGGAATATCAATGAACTTTCCTATATCTTTCCTGCTCCTGAAAGCTGAGTTCTGAGGTTCCCCTGGTTCCAAGGTCACAATTTCCCCTTTTGGTACAATCCTTATTTCATTCCTACCAAATAAGAGGCTCTCAGGAACATCATTAGTCCTCTGAAAATGAAGTGAAATGAAAGAACACTATATATATATGTGTATATATATATATATTTTTTTTTTTTTTGAGACAGGGTCTTGCTCTGTTGCCCAGGCTGGAGTGCAGAGGCACAACCATAGTTCACTGTAGCCTTGGCCTCCCCAGGCTCAAGTGATCCTTCCCACCTCAGCTCAGGAGTAGCTGGAACTACAGGTGCCACCACACCTGGCTAATTTTTAAATTTTTTATAGAGACAGGGTCTCCCTATGTTGCCGAGGCTGGTCTCAAACTCTTGGGCTCAAGCAATCCTCCTGCCTCAGCCTCTCACAGTGCTGAAATTGCAGGCATGAGCTACCATGCCCAGCCAACTGTATATTCCTAGTATGAAGTACATTAATGGGCTTTGGAATGTTCGTTTCGGGATGACATTTATGAGTGGGCCATGGCATCATCTGAGACCTCATTTACATGAACACCTCTTCCCAAGAGTCATTTAAACTTTACATGAGTTATGCCCTCAGTTCCTGGTAGACCAAGTGGTGTACTGAGTCAATGCCATTGTCAACACTCAACAAAGTTAAACAGGCAAAAAAGACTTCATTCAAGACTTGTACAATCAGCCAGGCATGGTAGCTCATGCTTGTACTCCCAGCACTTAGGGAGGCCGAGGCAGGAGGATCACTTGAGCCCAGGAGTTCGAGACCAGCCTGGGCAGCATAGTGAAACCCTACCTCTATTAAAAAAAATCCTAATAATAAAAGATTCGTGCAATAGAGGAGAGAACCTGGGATCAATTCTGCTGACCCAAAGAGCTGGAGTGGTTTAAAGAGCTGCAGGGGGTGGTCATCATGAGCCACTGTGTTTGCTAATTGGTCTTCACAACTCAGAGTAAGGTATCTGCTGAATTTATGCCCCTACTCTTCCACAGAGATCAGGAAATAGGGTACCACCTCCTTCAATGTTCACGTTTGAAAAAGATGACCCCATGTTCACTTCATATCTACAGCGGGGCAAAATCTCAGATGATGCCATGGCCCACTCACAAATGTCATCCTGAAACGAACATTCCAAAGCCCATTAATATACTTCATACTAGGAAGTGAACACCACCCCACATGTGGTGGTGCATGCCTGCAATCCCAGCACTTTGGGAAGCTGAGGCAGCAGGATTGCTTGAGTCCAGGAGTTTGAGGCCAGCCTAGACAACCTAGGGAGACCTCTATGAAAAATAAAAAATTAGCAGGGTATAGTCACACATGTCTGTAGTCCCAATTCCTCGGGAGGCTGAAGTGGGAGGATCACTTGAGCCTCCTCAAGGAGGTTGAGGCTGCAGTGAGCTGTGATCACACCACTGCACTCCAACCTGGGTGGCAGAGTGAGACCTTGTCTCAAAAATAGATCCTCAGGTAGGTCCTTGAGAAAGACATTTACTGGGCTGTGAAGCTGCAAGAAGTTGTGTATATTTCAAAGGGTCAGAGAAAGAATTTGCAATTGCAAGTTTGTTCCCTCCCCTCCCTTCCCCTCCCCTCCCTTTCCTTCTTGACAGGGTTTCACTGAGGCTGGAGTGTGCTGCTGCAGTCACAGCTCACTGCAGCCTCGACTTTTTGGACTCAGGTGATCCTCCCACCTCAGTCTCCTGGGTAGCTGAGACTACAGGCACACACCATCATGCCCGGCTAATTTTTTTTTAAATATTATTTTTAATAGAGATAAGGTCTTGCTGTGTTGCCCAGGCTGGTCTCAAACTTCTGAGCTCAAGCAATCCTTGCCTTGGCCTCCCAAAGGGCTGAGATTACCCACATGAGTCACTGTGCCTGGCTACAATTCCAAGTTTCCTAAAGTGACTGTGAGAAGAAAAGGGAGCTCAGAGGCCTGTGATTGGGAAGAAGCCTTCTACAGTTTAGCCAGAATCGGGGGAATGGTAAGGTCATCTTGGTTATCTAAGTCAGTCCTTCATAAATACACCCCAAAATTCACTCTTCTGCTTGGGAAGTGCTTTGAGCCCAGTGATACATAAACTTGAACATTTCAGCCTCCTGGATGGGTGCTTTCTTATGAATAGCCCATTGAAATGATCTCATAAATGTTTTCTTTCAATGCTTTCATACCAGAGTACTTTGGTTGATGAATTCAACAAACATTTAGGAAGCATCTGGTCTGTACCAGCACCATATTAGGTATGAACAAGGGGGCAAGAGCCCCTCAAAGAGACACCACAGCACTGAAGAGATGGGTGAATAAATGAATATTTTAAACATGATATGAATCCAGGTGCAGTGGCTCATAGCTGTATTCCCAGCACTTTGAGAGGCCATGGCAGGCACATCACCTGAGGTCAGGAGTTCGAGACCAGCCTGGCCAACATGGTGAAACCCTGTCTCTACTAATAATACAAAAATTAGCTGGGCATGGTGGCACATGCCTACAATCTCAGCTATCCAGGAGGCTGAGGCAGGAGAATCACCTGAACCTGGGAGGTGGAGATTGCAGTGAGCTGAGATGGTGCCACTGCACTCCAGCCTAGGCGACAGTGGGAGAGTCCATCTAAAATAAATCAATAATAAATAAATATAATGTGAGAGTTCCTCAAAATAGTAAACAGAGTTACACATGACTCAAGAATTCCGCTTGTAGATATCTACCCAGCAGAAATGAAAACATATGACCGGACATGGTGGCTCATGCCTGTAATCCCAGCACTTTGGGAGGTCGAGGCGGGCAGATCATAAGGTTAGGAGTTCAAGATCAGCCTGTCCAACATGGCAAAACCCCATCTCTACTAAAAATAAAAATTTAGCCAGGTATGGTGGCAGGCGTCTGTAATCCTAGCACTTGAGGATGCGAATGCAGGTGGATCACGAGATCAGGAGTTCAAGACCAGTCTGGCCAACATAGCGAAACCCTGTCTCTACTAAAAATACAAAAAATTAGTCAGGTGTGGTGGTGTGCACTGTAATCCCAGCTACTCAGGAGGCTGAGGCAGGAGAATCGCGTGAACCCGGGAGGCGGAGGTTGCAGTGAGCTGAGGAGGGTAACAGTGCGAGACTCAATCTCAAAAAAATAAAAATAAAAGATGTAAGCAGTAGAATCACCAGGGCCTGATGACTAAGCAGCTGGGCTGTGAGGGGTGAGGGGTGTGCATTTCCGATGGTGCCTGAGCTTCTAATTTGAATAGCTGGGGGATTAATGGTGAACTCATTCACAGAGATGAGGAAAACGGCAAAAAGAGAAATCTCAAAGGAGGTGTCTTTGGACAAATCCAGCAAACAGTACTTGTGGCTAAATCAGGCCTTCTGACATCCAATCCAGCACTCTTCTCGTCTTCCCCCAGCCACTGGAACCATGCCTCTGCCCTGAGGGGAGGTGGCGTGTTGTCCTTTGGAGTATAATGTCACGAGGAGGCCGCTTCTGCAGCACGCTGAGCCGTGGTGGGCAGCCCGAGGGCAGGGGCAGCCGAAGATGGAAATGTGTGGAGATGAACGCCCTGGTCTAGAAGGGGAGAAAGTACCAAGGCACTGACCAATCACGGGAACCAGCTATGGGCAGAACACTCCTTGGAGCAGATCCCTGCAGCCACTGGGAATCTCAGGTGGGTCGGGCACAGTGGCTCCCACCTGTAATCCCAGCACTTCGGGAGGCCAAGGCAGGGGGATTGCTTGAGGTCAGGCATCAGACTAGCCTGGACAACATAATAAGACCCTGTCTCTAGGATTTTTTTTTTTCAGACGGAGTCGCACTCTGTAACCTACGCTGCAGTGCAGTGGCGCTATCTTGGCTCACTGCAACCTGTCTCCCAGGTTCAAGCAATTCTCCTGTCTCGGCCTCCTGAGTAGCTGGGATTACAGGTACTTACCACCACACTTAGCTAATTTTTGTATTTTTAGTAGAGATGGGGTTTCACCATGTTGAACAGGCTGGTCTTGAACTCCTGACCTCAGGCGATCCACCTGCCTTGGCCTCCCAAACTGCTGGCATTACAAGTGTGAGGCACCATGCCCAGCTTTTTTTTTTTTCTTGAGACAAACTCTCGCTCTGTCACCCAGGCTGGAGTGCAATGGCCTGATCTTAGCTCACTGCAACCTCTGCCTCCTGAGTTCAAGCGATTCTCCTGCCTCAGCCTCCCAGGGGCTACAAGTGCATGTCACCACACCTGGCTGATTTTTGTATTTATAGGAGAGACAGGGTTTCGCCACGTTGGCCAGGCTGGTCTAGAACTCCTGGCCTCAAGTGATCCACTCCCCTTGGCCTCCCAAAGTGCTGAGATTACAGGCGTGAGCCACCGCACCCAGCCGAAAGTCTTTCCTTTTTTTAAATAGGCATTGGGGAGGCCTTGCTGTGTTGCCCAGGCTTGTCTCCAGCTCCTCAAGTGATCCTCCTGCCTCAGCCTCCTAAAGTGCTGGGATTCCAGGCATGAGCCACTTTGCGCAGCCAACATGAAAGTCTTATAAGAGGGGAGCTTAGCAAAATGTTAAACAGTGCCCAAAGGCTGAGAGCAAAGAGTTCATGATGATGGTTCCTAAGAAAGGACAACATCAGGAACGCATCTCCAAAGGGACTGTGCTCTGATGGCCATGTCAGTGTTGATTTCATTAGCGTTCCCATTTCAGGAAATCCGCGTCCTCCCCTGCATGGAGTATGATGTGTATTGTCCTAGAGACGCGCGATTAGCTGCGGAGCTTTTCGGATACCTGCCCTCCTCCTGCTCCGTGGTGGAAGGTGATTGACTCTCAGCCTTGCTGTTTTTATTTTTTAATTTTTAATTTTATTTATTTATTTAATTTTTAGACGGAGTCTCGCTCTGTCACCCACACTGGAGTGCAGTGGTGCAATCTTGGCTCACTGCAACCTCTGCCTCCCGGGTTCAAGTGCCTCAGCCTCTCCTGCCTCAGCCTCCTGAGTATCTGGGATTAGAGGTGCCTGCCACCACCTGGCTTTTTTTTTTTTTCTTTTTATATTTTTAGTAGAGACAGGGTCTCACCACGTTGGCCAGGCTGGTCTCGAACTCCTGACCTCAGGTGATTTACCTACCTTGGCCTCCAGTGTGCTGGGATTACAGGCATAAGCCACCGAGGGAAGGTGACTGACTCTTGCTCTTGCTGTCTTTAAAGGGCTCTGGGACTCGTCACCCCAGGGGTTTGTGTTTGGCTGGGGCAGTGAGCATTGGCTGGGAGCAGTGCATCAGGTAAGGTGTTCTCTGGTCGCTGTTAGCATGGCCCACATGTGTGTGTCACCCTGATGGGTACTCTAGTCATCATGGGCCCTCCTTGCTTGACATTTGGATCAAAACTCCCCCATTGATCCCACTCTTCCTCCTTGCCCCCACCCATGCTTCAGCCCTGAGGACGGAGGCTCTCACATCCCTGGAGCAGGTGCCAGGAGTGCCTTGACGTAGCCTTGGTCTCCAGAACCCTGACTGTTAAGATGAGCCTTCCCAGCAGCAGATCCCCAGACACGGACGTTGGAAAGGCCACTCCAAGACCGCCCCAGCCAGGGCCCTAACTAAAAGCTCTGCTTCTGGAGACGTTTGCCAGGCGCCAAAAACATCTCCAGTGCTCCGTCCAGGAGCAGCCAATGGAGAGGGCAGCCCGGCCCCCTCCTCCTCTCCCCCCCGCGGCATCCCAGCCTCCTGCCTCTCTCTTCCCTCCCTCCCTACCTCCCTCTCGCCTGGGCGGCCTGCCTCAGAAGTGGGGACCTGGGAGGGTTGCAAGACGTCTGGTTTGCCCTGTGGGTCCTGGACGGAGCCCCCACTTCTGCAAAGATGACTCGGAGACAGGTCTTCCTGCTGTCTGGCTTCTCCACCCTGGTGCTCCTGTCTAGTGAGTACGGGAGGGTCAAGGCGAAGGGTGTTAGTTAAATGGCAAGGGAGATTTGCCTTGCACAGGTAAAGCCGCTCAGGTGTGATGCAGGTAGAAAGGGGTGTGCTTATTGTTCAAGGGTGCGCGCACGCGTGTGTGTGTGCATGTGTGTAAAACACAATATAATACAGAAAAAAAAAAAAACAGTAAAGAAAGAAACAAAACTGAAAAAAAACCCCAAGCCAGCCTGCTTGGTGGGTTCCTGGGGAGATTGGCTCTGCAGCTAGTATGTGAGAAACCGAGGCCCCATGCCAGGGCCTGGCACGACCCTTAGCCTGGAAAGCAGGATAGGGGCTCAGCTCAGGGTCTGGGCTCCCCTCTGACGCTGCAGCCTCACTCCGTGCCCTTGTCCTACAGTGCTGAGAGAGGGAACCAGCGCATCTGTGGGCACCACGCAGGCGGCGGGAGAAGAGGCAAGCGAGGGTGAGTGCAGGGGCCACCCACGGGGCAGGGCAGGTGCAGCCAGTGAAGTGGCAGCCCTGGCATCCCTACGCTGCTGGTGACAGGCCTCTCCTGGGTTTCAGATGCAAAACAGAAGATTTTCATGCAGGAATCAGATGCCTCGAATTTTCTCAAGAGGCGTGGCAAGCGGTCCCCCAAGTCCCAAGATGAGGTCGACGGTAAGGATGCTGGAGGGACCCCACCCTCACCCCTGCTCCTCTTTTCCCACACTCAGCAGGGTGGCAGGATGCAGCCGGCACTGAGGGCTCACCCCAGGCCCTTGGGTATCAAAGGGACTGCAGCTCTGAATGAGAAATAACACCCTATTTCCTGACCATAGGTCATATATTGGATTGCATACTTTGTCAGGTTAAGGAGGCCCCACCTCTGCAAAGATGACGTGGAGACAGGGCCTCCTGTCCTGCTTCTTGGCCATAATGCCACATTAAATGCACCTACCAGGGATAAGATGCATTCAACCTCAGAAAGGTGTAGGGAGGGAAATACAAGTTCCGGTCTGGAGAGGCCCCACACATCATTGTGTGCTTTGGGGGTACTGGCACAGCACACCTCAGTGCAAGAGCACCTGTGTCGCACATGGGAAAGCACAGGACACTGGGTGCTGAGAAATGTGGGTTTGGGGACAGCTGTGCTGCTAAGTGGCCTTGGCTACTTCCTCTCTCTGGTCCTCATTTCCTTATTTATAAGCCTCTGAAAGAGCTGTGTTCAGCCAGAAGAGTTTTTAAGTTGTTATTTCCAGTGCACTGGGGTGAGCCTGTCTGCTTCACAGCCTGCGGTAGGGCCTGTGGAACCCCAGCTTCAGGGTCCTCACGCCCTTGACCTGACAACCTCCGAGGGCATTTGAGTTTCTGCTCCTGAACCTGCTTCTTCCAAAACACTGAGCTCGGACCGTACCGCCCAAGTCTCTGGCTCGAGTCTCTCCTCATGCCTGTGAATGAATGAACTCTTTGTATCCTTCAGGGCACTTAGCAAGGTGACTTCCTTGGTATAAATAACAGGACTGTTTTCAAATGATGGGAAGAACAGAGATAGAAATGCTTGGAGATGAAATTTCTTTAAAAAAAAAAACTGGGTAAGTATAACCATGCTAGGAAAACCTCCAGGCCTCATACAACTTGAGATTTAAAAGTTGGGCCATGTCAAGAAGCACTGAAAGGCTGTGGGGAAGGCCGGGCTGTTATTGACTAGAATTGGAGAAGCAATCTTCCGGCAGACTTCCAGGGGGAGCATGATTTTACGGCAGGCAAATAGCTTCTGTCCTCTTTTCTTAAATTTTGAGATGGAGTCTCACTCCGTCGCCCAGGCTGGAGTGCCGTAACAGGATCTTGGCTCACTGCAACCTCCACCTCCCCGGTTCAGGTGATACTCCTGCCTCAGCCTCCCAAGTGGCTGGGATTACAGACGCCTGCCACCACCTCTGGCTAATTTTTGTATTTTTATAGAGATGGAATTTTGCCACGATGGCCAGGCTGGTCTTGAACTCCTGACCTCAGGTGATCCACCTGCCTCGGCCTCCCGAGGTGCTGAGATTACACGACTGAGCCGCCGTGCACGGCCTCTTAAGCTGACTCCAAACAATGAGGTACACCGTTAAGCCTGAAGTTCCTCACCTCGGACAGAAGCTTGGTGTGTCAGTTAGTTGTGGGAGGTGCCGGAGAGCCTGGTGAACACCCAGGATTGTGTGTGAACACATCTGCTGTCACCTGATCAACTCCTGTGGATGGCAGGAGGGCAGTGCCCAGCGATCCCTCAGACTGGATAAAGGATAGGTGGCAGACGCTTCAATTACCTTGAATTTGGAACCATGAGACAGGCATCTGACATCTCTAAGCCTCTGAGATAAAGGTGAAGCTTACTTTAGGGTGGAAAGAGTGTGATGAATGCATGTTCCTGAGAAGGAACGTATACAATGCACAGAATGACGCATGGTATAAAATTACCGTGTTGTCCTGAGGATTAAATTGTTCTTATTTATTACCTCAAAGCTCCAATTTGCAGCACCTCTGGAGAGGCCACTTGGGAAGATCGTTTCCTGTTCTGAATACACAGAGGACAGAGAATGCTTCTTTTGGAATTGGCAGCGGCTTACTAAGCACCTGCTTCCTAAACCCCCACACCTCCTACCGAGACCAGCTCGGCCATAAAGACCCTAACCCAGTGGTGCTGAAGGAATTAAGAAACAGACACAAAGATAGAGTGGAAAGTGGGACTTTGGGGGCGCTAACAGCCTTCTGAGCTGAGAGCCTCGGGCAGACTCTGACCCACGTGTTTATTGTCTCTGAACAGGTGATTATTATTAACAGCAGGTGTTCTGTGTTTTCTCATAGAATCAAGATAAACTAGGCAGGCAGCTGGTGCCTGCTTACCACTGATCAAGGACAAACTAGAAAGGATTCTCCAGGAGGGAGCCCTGGGGGCAGGGTCACATATCCCGTGCTCCAAGAACTAGTTTAACGGGTGTATGATATAAACATACTGTTTACTTCTTTAGAACACCCTGAGCAGTTTTCCACTTGCAGGGGTGCCGTGGTTCTCAGCAAACAATATAGTCCATCATACGCTCAGCAACCTCCCACAATGGCTTTCTGGTACCTGGAGCAACATCAGGGCCCACAGTGGGTGGGGAGAGGGAAGCGGCCATGAAGATGTGTTCTGGGCCAATAGTGGCATGTGGGAACCTGGTGCCCTAGCTCTGCCCCAGCCTGCTGTGTGACCTCCATTAGGTCATGCACGTCTCTGAGCCTGAATCCCCTCTTGAGAAGTGTGTGGATGTGGAGAGAGAGGTGGGGCGTGGGTATAGATGGGACAACCAACTCCTTCTGCCAGACTCAAGTTTCCTGCAACTATGTAGGTAACGGCAGACGTCTGGGAAGGAACACTCCAGAAGTCTGGAATCTGCACTAAGCCCAGTTCCCAGCTAACTTGATTTTTAATCTGAGTTAAATTATAGAAAAGTAACAGAAATAACTAGTATTCATATAATTCATTGATTAATGTAAGCGTCTTACTTCCAAGAAGGATTTGAGATGGCTTCTATTTAACTATTTATTTATTTAGAGATGGAGTCTCGCTCTGTTACCTGGGCTGGAGTGCAGTGGTGCTATCTCGACCTCTGCCTCCTGGGTTCAAGCGATTCTCCTGTCTCAGCCTCCGGAGTAGCTGGGATTATAGGCATCTGCAACCACGCCTAGCTAATTTTTGTATTTTTAGTAGAGATGGGGTTTCACCATGTTGGCCAGGCTGGTCTTGAACTCCCGACCTCAAGTGATCAGCGTGCCTCAGCCTCCCAAAGGGCTGGGATTACAGGCATGAGCCACTGCGCCCAGCTTGAGATGGTTTCTAATATTATCATTTTGCAATGATAATTTTGTTGTTTCTCCCAGCACGTCTGTCATGCGGGGTGGGGATAGGGAACCATGACTTTCCTCAGTTTCTCTGCTTCCTTCATCACTCCCCAGCTTTCTCTTGCATATCAGAGTTGGTGGGGCAAGAAAACAGTATCTCCCTCTCACGCATTTGGTGTGAGGGGAATCCCACCATGAGACTGTGAGGCATTCTGAGGGACCGGTTCTTCCTGCCCTAGACATGGCCTCCTTGTCTTCATGGGTTTTTTCAGCTGAAGCACATGCTAGAGGAAATACCTTGAAAGTAGAGAGCTTTATATCATCACCTCCAGACAACCTGAAATTTTTATTTCAGCAGCTCTAATGCTTGGTAAAACTTATATCTTTCTCCTTATTGAACTGTAGGTCTCTTGAGCAGAGGGACAGATTTTTCTTTTCTTTGAGGTAGAGTCTCGCTCTGTCTCCCAGGCTGGAGTGCACTGGCACGATCTTGACTCACTACAACCTCTGTCTCCCAGGTTCAAGTTATTCTCTTGCCTCTGTCTCCTGAATAACTGGAATGACAGGTGTGTGCCACCATGCCTGGCTAATTTTTTTGTATTTTTAGTAGAGATAGGGTTTCACCATGTTGGCCAGGCTGATCTGGAACTCCTGACCTCAGGCAATTCATCCGCCTCAGCCTCTCAAACAGCTGGGATTACAGGCGTAAGCCACCCTGACGGCTAGATTTTTTTTTTTTTTTTTTTTTTTTTTGAGACAGGGTCTCGCTTTGTTGCCCAGGGTGGAGTGCAGTGGCGCAATCATAGCTCACTGCAGCCTTGAACTCCTGGCCTCAAGCAACCCTCCTGCTTCAGCCTCCCTAGTAGCTAAGCTCACAGGCATGAGCCACCATACCTGGCTGGAGGGACAGAATCTTTCTTACTTGGCCTTTTAATTCCAGTGCTCAGCCTATATCCTGGCTGTGGTAAGTGCTCAAAAATGTCGAATGGACTTGAACGTATTAATTAACGTGAGATTAAGTTGGATTATTCCTTTATGGAACTCATTTCTGACCACGGGATTTCTGGTTTCCAAGTGGCCTGGTATACTTGGATACCCACCAACTTTATAATCAAAGCTAAATCACTTTACTCTTTGGAGCCTCTGTCTTCTCATCTGTAAATGAGGCAGTTGGATAGGTCAATCACCTTCAAGTTATTAAGTCTGTGTCAGGAGTAAATCATTTGACGGACGCCTCCAGCCGCAATCCTTCACAAACCACTCCTCCCCAGCCAGGTGTGACTTCTCAGGTGAACTGTGTTCCCCTAAGTGTTTGCCCTTAAATGTCCTCATTTGTGGCGGGGGGCACTCTTGCTTCTTTTCCTTTCACAGCGGAGAACAGGCAGAAGCTTCGGGCTGATGAACTGCGGAGAGAACATTATGAGGAACAAAGGAATGAATTTGAGAACTTCGTGGAGGAACAAAACGATGGTAAGGGCTCTTCAGCCAGCGCCTTCAGGGAGGTGGAGCTTTGGGGGAAAAATCACATGGTTTGCCTTCTCTTCTTCTACCCAACTTTTTTCTTCTTTCTTTTTTTGAGTCGGAGTCTTGCTCTGCTCTGTTGCCGAGGCTAGAATGCAATGGTGCTATCTCATTTCACCACAACCCCCCCCCGCCCGCCTTAAGTTCAAGTGATTCTCCTGCCCTAGCTTCCCAAGTAGCTGGGATTACAGGGACCACCACCACCACACCCAGCTAATTTTTGTATATTTAGTAGAGGCACGGTTTCGCCATGTTGGCCAGGCTGGTTCTGAACTTTTAATTAGAGGAGGGAGGAAAGGGAAGGTCTACTTTCAATTCATATCCATGAGAGCCTTGAAGAGAAGGGAGGGCTGGTTCATACCTGTAATCCCAGCACTTCAGGAGGCCATGGCAGGTGGATCACCTGAGGTCAAGAGTTCAAGACCAGCTTGGCCAACATGGTGATGGTGAAACTCCATCTCTACTAAAAATACGAAAATTAGCTGGGTGTGGTGGTGGGCGCCTGTAATCCCAGCTACTTGGGAGGCTGAGGCAGGAGAATCACTTGAACTTAATGGGAGGAGGTTGTAGTGAGACAAGATTGCAACACTTTACTTTAGCCTAGGCAAAAGAGTGAAACTCTGTTAAAAAAAAGAAAGGAAAGAAGGAAAGAGAAAGAGAAAAGGAAGGAAGGAAGGAAGGAGAAGGGAAGGGGAAAGGAAAAGAAAAAGAAAGGGAGAAAAATGGCTACACAGAGCTTAAGAAGGTGTGGAAGGGACAGAACACCCTTGTTCCCATTGGCTGGGGGCTGCGGGGATCGGGGAACTGCTTGCTGACTGTGTGGATATAAAACTCCTTTCCCTCCGTCTTCCTACTTGGGCATGACTGTGCTGGTCTGTGTTCTCTGTCTAAGCACCAAAACTTAGGTTTAGCTAGGATTGTACTGGGGAGATTGCAAACTCACTTACAGGTGCCTTCTATTCACATCAGCGTCAGGCTCCAGGTACTACTTCAACCTGGAAAATCAAGGCTTTCGTTGACCTATTTAGTATACTCAGCATCTTTACTGACTGGCAGAAGCAAACCAGGAAAACTGAACTCAGAATACACCTTGCCTTCTACCCTCTCACCTCCCCCCCCCACCACCAGCATCAACATCTACAGCCCATCTTCAGGCTCCAGTTCATCCAAAAGCATCAGAAAATGTTCATATGGTTTTATGCTTTTCCTGTTTGTATCCTCTTCGCTAAGCCTGGGTTTTTTTTGCTTACTAGGAAAACAATAAAGAGCAGGAAGGGCCCAGGGAGGCCAGGCATTTTGGGGGACTGAGGCAAGTGGATTACTTGAGGTCAGGAGTTCAAGACCAGCCTGGCCAACATGGCGAAACCCAGTCTCTACTAAAAATACAAAAAAAAAATTGGCCAGAGGTGGTGCTGCACACCTGTAGTCTCAGCTACTTGGGAGGCTGAGGCAGGTGAATTGCTTGAAACCTGGAGGTGAAGGTTGCAGTGAGCAGAGATTGCACCACTGTACTCCAGCCTGGGCAACAGAGCAAGACTCCGTCTCAAGAAATAAAAGGCCCAGGAAGCCCAGCATCCCTGGCCAGGCAATCCGCACGCCTTATTCCCATGCTCATCCCCTCGGCAGACAGGTTCCTCTCTGCCCTCAGGAAGTGCTGGCCTTGCCAGGGCTCGGTGGAGGACGGTGTGGCAGGGGACGTAGGTAGAGAATGCTCTGTCTTTGAGCCACAGCCTCCCAAGGGGTGGGATTTAATTTTGTTATCTATGAAGTACCCTCAAGGGTCACCTACAGCAAACATCCTTAGAACCATTTAATGGGAATCACACAGTGTACCAGAGAATGTGTGTGTGTGTGTCTACTCAATTTTTTTCCGTCCTTCCTTCCCTCCCTCCCTCCTTTCTTTCCTCGCTCTCTCGCTCTCTCGCTCTCTCGCTCTCTCGCTCTCTCGCTCTCTCGCTCTCTCGCTCTCTCGCTCTCTCGCTCTCTCGCTCTCTCGCTCTCTCGCTCTCTCG
>CAUYLG010039814.1:0-16083 GCA_963573385.1 Cacajao melanocephalus
AAGACATATGCACATGTATGTTCATTGTGGCACTGTTTACAATAGCAAAGACCTGGAACCAACCCAAATGCCCATCAGTGATAGACTGGACAAGGAAAATGTGGCATATATACACCATGGAATACTATGCAGCCATAAAAAATGATGAATTTGTGTCATTTGTAGAGACATGGATGAATCTGGAAACCATCATTCTCAGCAAACTGACACAAGAACAGAAAATCAAACACCACGTGTTCTCATAGGTGGGTGTTGAACAATGAGAACACATGGACACAGGGAGGGGAGCATCACACACTGGGGTCTGTTGGGGGGACTAGGAGAGGGACAGTACAGGGTAGGGAGGTTGGGGAAGGATAACATGGGGAGAAATGCCAGATACAGATGACAGGGGGGTGGAGGCAGCAAGCCACATTGCCATGTATGTACCTATGCAACAATCCTGCATGTTCTGCACATGTACCGCAGAAAGGAAAGTGAAAAAAAATGTATATATATATATTAAAAAAAAGAATGGTGATCATTAAAAAGTCAGGAAACCACAGAGGCTGAAGAGGATGCGGATAAATAGGAACACTTTTACACTGTTGGGAGTGTAAATTAGTACAACCATTGTGGAAGGCAGTGTGGCTATTCCTCAAGGATCTAGCAATAGAAATAGCATTTGACTCAGTAATCCCATTACTGGGTATATACCCAAAGAATTATAAATCATTCTACTATAAAGACACATGCACATGCATGTTTATGGCAACACTATTCACAATAGCAAAGACTTGGAACCAACCCAAATGTCCATCAGTAATAGACTGGATAAAGAAAATGTGGCACATATACATCATGGAACACTATGCAGCCATAAAAAAGGATGAGTTCATGTCCTTTGCAGGGACATGGATGAAGCTGGAAACCATCATTCTCAGCAAACTAACACAGGAACAGAAAACCAAACACTGCATGTTCTCACTCATAAGTGGGAGTTGACTAATGAGAACTCATAGACACAGGGAGAGGAACATCACAAACTGGGTACTGTCAGCGGGTGGGGAGCTAGGGGAGGGATCACATTAGGAGAAATATCTAATGCAGATGACAGGTTGATGGGTGGAGCAAGCCACCATGGCACGTGTATACCTATGCAACAAACCAGTATGTTCTGCACATGTATCCTAGAACTTAAAGTAAAATAAAATAAAATCTTGTAAAAAAAAAAAGACAGGACAAAATTTTAGCTCTGTTTATATATTATGCAAGAAACCACAGCTAACATCCGTAGATTGCCACTGTAAGGAACCATTAATCCTTTAGGTATAAACAGGCTATATATTAGTAGAAGAAAAACTAAATAAAAATCATAGCCTGTTTGTAAAATGACTAAGATAGGCCCACAAATCTACTACAATCACCACTCTTTAGAATGGAAGGAGGATTGCAGTAAAATACAAAAGAATGGCCAATATTTTTCTCTCTGCTGGTATTCACATCCTTTCAATGAGTGTTTGCAGTTCCTCCTAATTAAGAGGCAGTGTCTGTTACCTCTCTCCTGGAATCTTGACTGTCTTGCAGGATACAGAAAAGTGCCAGTTCCAAGCACAAGTCTCAAGAGTGTGTGAGTGTGTTGTTCTTTCAGATCCCTACTACTATTACATGAACAGCACCAGGGTAGCCTGCTGGAAGATGAGAGACCTCATAGAAGAGCACCCATTTGTCCCAGCCATTGCCATTGTCAACCAGACAATTGTCACCCATCCTAAATTTATGGAAGAGCCCACCCTGCATCAGTAAAGCCTCCTCTACCTAGATTTTGCAGCTAACTGCAAACACATGAGAGAGCTCAACTAAGACTTAAAGAGCCACTTGAATGTCCCATAGACAATGTGATCTCAACATTCAAATTGGCTTAAACTATTAAATTTTGTAATGATTTGTTATAGAGCAATAGGTATCCAATACAGGAATTTAAATCCAATCTCCCACATGATATTGGTGCTCCATTCCCAGCAGACCTTTCAAATGCTTATCTAGCCTCGGTTATGTTGTGTCTAGCAACCTGTCATATTTTCAATGTATGGGTTTTCTCCTGATATAGCTCATTTCATCTCTGGACAGTTCTGGCTACTGTTACGTTTTCCATTAGGTTAAGAAAGTTGGTCTCCTAGAAACTTCTGTTCCTTAGACTCAGTCCCTTACCTTGGAGTCACACAAGATAGGTTTGACAGTTCATCTATATTTCACCTATATACATGAAATCTCAATTAATATTACAAACTAGAGGTATTTATTTCCCAGTATAACCAGTTCTATCTTCTTAGAGGATAAGTTTGCTTTGTTGTACCTTCTTTCACTGGTCTGGCTTCTGTTGTGAAAAGAAAATTAAGACATTCCAGAAGGTATTTCTTCCTGCTGAAGCCAAGAGATGTGAGAATCTTCAGAACTAAATCTGTCCTGATGAAACTGAAGCTAGTGTCTTCTTCCAGAAGCTCTGAATCAAGGATGAAGGTAACTTCTTCCAGAAGCTCTGAATCAAGGATGAAGAGCCAATAAGGATAATGAGAGGTAGTAGATTTGGACTGACTCTGCAGACCCAATGAGAGGTGAGTTGGCCTCTCAGGCTGCCAAGGTTGTCTATTGAACTGCTTTGCAGACCTGGGAGAAAAGAGACACTTCATGTCAAAATGCACAGATTTCTGCAGGCCCATCCAAGGTCCACTTCCTTAGCCATTCCAACCAATGCAGTATTTTTTTTTCCTGTACATTCAGCCTTATCAATAGACTTCCCCAAGTTCAGTGTTCAGATGCTTGGTTAAGTTCTGAATATTCACTTACTTTGTATCTGAGCTGGAGATTTTCTCATCCCTTGAATTAATTTCCCCATTAATTCAATTTGTCTCGCTCTCACTTTCTTGCTTAGCACTCCAGTGTCCTAGCCTTGATGTCTTTTGTTTCCTTCAAGCTGTAGGAACTGGTTTCTTGATCATCATATGTACAGACAGAGCCCAGAGTCTACTGCCAATGAATAAAGAGCCCAGAATCAAGACTCAGTGATGCTGTGAGTGCCGTTTCACCAATATCAGGGAACACATTTGCTATGTTTATCTTAATCACACAGCGATTTAAAAGAATATGATTTAGAAAGAAACAAAGTATTTTCTGCCACATATAAGTTATGTGTTGTTTGGCAAGGTCTTTAACCTCTCCAGTATTCTGATTTATCTTTTGTCACATGAGGATCATATTTCTACTTCAGAGTAATGTAGTAAAAATTCAATGTGACACTGTAGATAAATTTATTAGCAAAGAGCCTAAAATGTAGGTATTCGATATGAGACCTAATATCAGTAGCAATGTTAACATTATTTCTACTCTTAATATTATTAGATCAACCATCTTTCACAAATTTCAAATCAACACTATTTATAATTCCAATGCCTCCCAATCCTGGTTTTTCCATTTTGCTAAAAGCCAATTCAAGACTGTCTTAACATCAAGTTCATTTGAGAGTTGAGGAGTTTAGCTGATAAACAGTATACATGTGAAGGTGGCAGGCCCCCACAGAAATACCACACTGCATGTAAGCAAAACAGCTAAATGCTCCTTTTCCCCAAGGTTGCTCAGAGTCTTCTCTGAGTCACAAAACAATACTGGTACAACGTCTTGTCCTGGCCTTCCAAGAATAAAAAATTTGCAAAACAAGAGACATACCCACAATAAGTTCCATCAATCAAATTAAGCATAGTCATTTGTGTGGCAGGGTTCCATATTGGCAGCCCATAAAATATTAACTCTGAAATCCAGACATGTTTGCATACAGCTCAAGAATTTCAGGGGAGACTTTATAGGGATACACTTGCATGAAAGGCCAAGAGGTATCTTGGCATGTAATTTGTCTGAAGGGAAACAGATCTGGAGAACTCACATCTGCTCCAAGGCAGGCACTGACAGTGAAGTAGTGAACAAGCATTGTAGTAATTGTGACTACAGCTCACGAAATGTTCAAAGATGTCCAACAGGCTTGCTCTCATGAACTCACTCTAATTTTGAGAGAGAAAGGCCAGGCATAGTGGCTCACACCTATAATCCCAGTACTCTGAGAAGTCAAAGCAGGAGGATCATATGAGTTCAGGAGTTTGAGACCAGCCTGGGCCATAGAGTGAGAATCTGTCTCTGCAAAAATAATAAATACATTTTTAAAAATAGAAAGAGTTGCAATTAAAAAGAGAAAGAAACTAGCATTGGGCAATTGGGAGACCAAGTAACAGATGCACACTCAACAGTTTCCAGAGCAAGGAAAGATGACGACCTCAGTAGAGGTGGATGATACCAAGGCTTGCCTCCATGCCCTTGGTCAGGTCCTGGGCAGTGAACCTCACCACAGGGAGGTAGAGCAGAGGAGAAGAACAGCAATATTCAGAGCATTAGGTATTCCTTGGGAACTTTCCAAAGTACTTGAGATGAGTATAATAGGAGAGACCATAGAGTATAAAAGGCCAGAAATGAGTAAAGACTTTTTGTTGCCTTTCTGTGTTTCAAGTTTTACTCATGTTATATACTTTGGAACAAGGAATACTGTATGATGTAGTGTAAGTGGAGTCATGTGCTGTATATGTCCATGTCAGACAACATGCAGCATTGTTGAAACATTTACTTTTCCATTATATGTGTGGATTATATTCAGCACAACAAATCTGGCAAAATCTATGAATGAAAAGTACAGAAGAAGAAAAAAAATGTCTAATACATTAATGCAAATATAATCATGGTTAACATTTTCATTAATTTTCTCACATTTATCAGAAAATACAAATTTTCATTACTGGAATCAAAGTCCTTCCATGGACACTAAGACAAGGCAAGCCAGTAGATAAAAATGAAAGTCAAATTCAAATCATGCCCAGGTCAGGAACAGAAATTCATCCAGGTCAAGAAGAAGCCAGGTGTCATGGATGGGCTCATAACAGGTTCAGAAAGAGATTCAAGGTAGGCAAAGTCTGTCAAGCAGATACCAGGATAAAGGATCAGAGAAGGGCTCTAGAAGAGACAGACTAGTACCCCTGAGAGAGAGGCCCCGAGGAGGGACCTGGCGATGACAGATTCATAGACTTAGGCTGAAATGTTGGATCCTCCTGGTCTAAAAATATTGGCTTAAACTTCATGTCACTGTAAAGTCACCTTCTTTACAGGGCTCTTAATCCGTACTCTCATTATTCCTTTATGCATTCATTTAGTACTTCGTGAGCACCTACTGTGTGCCAAGTACTGGTATAGGTTTTATGATACAATGATAAAGACAGGCAAAATCCTTACCCTATGAAGCTCACATTCTAAAGATTGACACAAAAAGTAAGCTAAGAGATATATAATACAAATACAGTCATGTGCTGCCTAACAACTGATCACTGATGGATCCAGGCGATTATACTACATACTATGGTGGTCCCATGAGATTATAAAGAAACTGAAAAATTCCTATCATCTGATGACATCATAGCCATCTTAACATCATAACACAATGCATTATTCATGTGTTTTAATAATGTTTGTGTAAACAAACCTACTGCATTGTCAGTCTTATGAAAGTATAGCACATACAATTATGTACAAATGTAATACTTGATAATGACAATAAATGACTATGTTACTGGTTTCTTGTATTCATTATACCTTTTATCTTTATCTTAGAATGTACTCCTTCTACTTACTTTTAAATAGTGAACTGTAAGTCAAGCTCAGGCAAGTCCTTCAGGAAGTATTCCAGAAAAAGGCATTGTGGTCATAGCATGACAGATCCATGCAAGTTATTGTCCCTGCAGATCTTCCAGTGGGACAAGATGTGGAGGTGAAGACAGTGACATGGATAATCCAGACCCTGTGCAGACCTAGGGTAACATGTGTGCTTGTGTCTTAGTTTTCAACATAAAAGTTTAAAAAATAAAATTTTTTTTAAATAGTAAAATGCTTATAGAATAAAAATATAAAGAAATAAAATATTTTTGTACAGTTGTACACTGTGTCTGTGGTTTAAGCTAAATATTATTACAAAAGAGTCAAAAAGTTAAAATCAATTAAAAAATTTTTTTAATTATAATTTAAGTTCTGGGTACATATGCAGATCATACAGGATTGTTACATAGGTACACACATGCCATAAACTAAGGTTAGTAAGCTAAGAAATTTTTTAATAAACGTAGTGCGATTTAAATGTACTGTGTTTATAAAGTCTACAGTAGCATACAGTCATGTCCCAGACCTTCACATTCACTCACCACTCACTCACTGACTCACTCAGAGCAACTTTCAGTCCTGAAAGCTCCATTCATGGTAAATGCCCTATACACATGTGCCATTAATTTCTTATACTGTATTTTTACCGTACCTTTTCTACAATTAGATACACAAATACTTACCATTGTATTATAATTGCCTGATGGTACTGATATCATAACGTGATGTACATGTTTGTAGCCTCAGAGCAGTAAGCTATACCATGTATCCTAGGTGTCTAGCAGAGTATAGTACCTAGGTTTGTGTAAATATACTTAATGATGTTCACACAATGACAAGATCACCTATGTATTTCTCAGAACATGTCCATTACATGATGCATGACTGTATATTTGTATTAGTTCAATCCGTTCTTTGCCTACCTGAGGTGGTCACCTGAGAACAGGTTTCCTATCAGTAATATAAGTGAATATCATAACTTTTATTGTTTCCTGATTATATGAACAACATGTTATTTGTAAAACTTTGAGAATAAAGAAAATTATAAATTAATTTTATAGTATTTCTTTATTCAGCTATTTTATTTATTTGATTATAAAATTAATGCGTAACTTTTCTATGTAAATGAAATACAGGAGCCACCTGCCAGAACTGAAATAAAATGACCAATAAGACTGTTAATTTTACAGAAAACATGTTATTTTTACTAGAAATTCAAGAAGAGTGACACTCACATGCTGAAAATGTTGGGTGATTGCTATACAATAATATAAAAATTGGATCAAAGGAAATACCAATATGCCAATAATTTGCCACATGTGAAGAAAAAAGGTGCTAGAAATTACAAACAGGAACCCTTGAAATCTCTGAGAGAAGGTCACCATGCACCCACTCACAGAAAACACAGAGTCCTCTTGCAGGCATGATGCAAGAAAAAGAGAAGTCAGGAACACAAGGATAGCTACCACAGTTCAAAAGATTCAAAAAGGGGTAAGTAAGAGAAAAAAAATAAATCTTTCACATTCTGAAATTAATTTTCTTATCAAGATTCAAATCTGGGTGGGGCGGCTGATGCCTGTAATCCCAGCACTGTGGGAAGCTGAGTCAGATGGATCACCTGAGGTCAGGAGTTCCAGACCAGTCTTGCCAACATAGCAAAACTCTGACTCTACTAAAAATACAAAAATAATTACTTGGGCATGGTGGCACATGCCTGTAGTCCCAGCTATTTGGGAGGCTGAGGCAGGAGAATTGCTTGAACCTGAGAGGCAGAGGTTACAGTGAGCTGAGATCATGCCTCTGCACTCCAGCCTGGACAACAGAGTGAGACTCCAACAAAAAAAAAAAAAAAAAAGGGAGAATCTTTAAAACTAAATGGTTGGCCGGGTGCGGTGGCTCACGCCTGTAATCCCAGCACTTTGGGAGGCCGAGGCGGGCAGATCACGAGGTCAAGAGATCGAGGCCATCCTGGCCAACATGGTGAAACCCTGTCTCTACTAAAAATACAAAAAAAAAAAAAAAAACTAAATGGTTCTGATCATAAAAAGAAAATTATTTCATATCAGTTAAAGCTAAAGAGACACAAAAAGCTAATTGGCCATATTAAGAAACCCAATAGAAATCATAACGTTAGTTTGGACTAGAGAGAACAGGTTGGTGAATGTCCCCAAATTCAAAGTCATAAATGAAGCCAAAAAAATTATAATAGAGCATAAATGACATGAAAGACTAAAGTAAATAACTACATTAATAAGATTGTAATGGTAAAGACCTTTCCTAAGCCAAAGAAAAAATCCGTAGCTTGCATATGAAAAATATCCTCCAGCAATATTAATGAAATGACATTAACCCTTTAACACAACAAGTTGTGATTCCTTTTTACCTTCAAAGTATAAATAAAAAAGTTCTTTAACTATTTAGGGAGGAAAAAGAACCAATAAAACAGTTTCTCTACAAAAAAGCTTAAGTTAACCTGGACTGAGATGTCACTTTTACCACAATTATCCTTGTAAGTTTTAAGTAGAATATTGTCTTCAAACTTACTTTACGTATTAGACAAAATGCTCATTTATTATCATATTTAACTGACAAATCATAATTATATACATTTATGGGGTACATTGTGATATGTTAACATGACTATGTAATGTGGAATGATTAAATCAAGCTAATTAATATAACTATCATTTTGAGACTAAAGAAAAGAAGCACAATTTGACTAAGGGTTTTGAATTATGCCCATCTCATTTACTTATCATTTTCTGTAGTGAGACATTTGAAATGTACCCTTCTAGTTATTTTGAAATATACAATACATTATTGTTGATGACAGTCGTCCTGCTATGCAAGAAATCTCAAAACATCTTCCTTCTAACTAACACTTTATACCCTCTCCTTCCCCTGTTCCCCAGCTTCAGGTAACCATCATTCTACTATCTACTTTTATGAATTTTACTTTTATAGATTCCATATATGAGATCACATTGTATTGGTCTGTGCATAGCTTACTTCGTTTAGCATAATGTTCTCCAGTTGCATTCATGTTGCCACAAGTGGCAGGATTTCTTTCTTTTTTTAATGGCTGAATAGTATTCAATTTTGTATAATACCACATTGTCAGTCGTACTTTAATTATTAGTTATTTCCAATCACTCAGCTCAGCTCTTAGTAAGTTGTGCATCTTGGAAAACTCAGTGTCTCAAGTAATGTAAAAAGTAGTTAGGTCCCCAAATGAAATAGTGTACATTTCCTCCTCATTGAGTTCATGGAAGATTGGGAGTCGTAGAATCACAGATAAAGATAAAACCAAATGTGGAGTGGGAGGATGAAGATACACACAGACTCTAACGGAACACAGAATAGCAGTACCTAATCACATCGGGCTGGGAGTAGAAGGGATCAAAGAATATTTTCTGAAGCAGATGATGCCTGGGCTTCAGTTTAAAGTACAGCATGTGTAAAAGTTAATCAAACTCAGGCAGTGAGCCGGTGAGGGAGGCCCACGCAGAGGAACAAGCATGTATGTCACTAAATTTTGAGACTGTAGACCACAAGCACAATTTGACTGAGGGTTCTGAATTATGCCCAGATTCACTAAACCTGTTCAATTAAGTTTCGTCTGAAGCTGCCTCCTTATATATTTTAAGTTTAGCCTAAATGTTTCTCTGTATGTGAAGAACTGGAACCTAATTGAATATGTGTAAACAGACTGTAACCTACTCTGGTGCCAATCACTGAGTTTTGGCCAAAGATTGCCAACTGTTTACATTGTGTTCAAATAAGGCAAATGTCAAATTGTAAACAATCTGGTTGTTTCTGTACCTCACTTATGTTTTCTGTACATCATTGTCTTTTCTGTCCAAAAATCTTCTTCAACCAAGCAGCAATGCCAGTCTCTCTGAATCTATTCTGGCTTGGGAGGCTGCCCAATTCATGAATTGTTCTTTGGCTAATTAAACTGTTACATTTAATTTGCCTAAAGCTTTTCTTTTAATGTATCTTTAAGCCTCATTTTCCTTATCTATAAAACAAAAACACTCTTGGGATTTTTGTGCAAATAAATTTATGTAATATGCTAAAACTAGTGCCTCGCACTTAGTATTAGTTACTATTGTAATGATGATGAATGGTGATTCTCTTCATCATCTTCCTCATCCTGTTTTCATGATCACCCAGTCCAGTAGATGTAGAAAGTTATATTTGAATTTTCATTGTACCATTTCCTATTTAAACTTTCACAGGTTAATATATTTATTTATGCCACAGTTTCCACTTCATTAAGGTAATCATGACTATCTCATGAAGTTTCTGAAGACATCAAATAAAATAATATATGTAAAACACCTGGCAAATAGAAAGGGTTTAGAAAGGCACATTGCCTTTAACAAAACCAATGTGCTACTGTAAGTTGCAAGATGTAAGAACAAATTCACAAGTTTTGTTTTGAATGTTACATTTGAGAAAGTCCAAGATAAACCTGGAAACCTATCCAACAACTTAAAGTGGTTCATCTTTTCAAACTGATTTCTCTCTGCATCTCTTCCTGTTCTCCTTTTATTCTAAGGGATATCCAAAAAGAAGTCCAAGATCTTCTGAGTGTTCAGGATGATGTGTTTTTGTTTCTGTTTCACTTGTTCTATAGTAGATTTCATGCTTATTTTCCATTTTATTCACTTGCAAATGTGATGAGATTTATCTACTCTATGTCTTTATACTGTATCCACTAAGTGTTCACCAACCTTAGTTTCTAGACACTATTAATTTGCGTGATGGTTAGTTACTATTCTCAAAGAATAAATTGAGATTTACAGCTTCAAAGTCATCTATAGATCTGATCAACGACAGTTTTTCCTATGCCTATACCAGTGATAACCATAGCCTGAAATAATCCCCTTACTCCCTGAGACCACAGGATTGGATGAAGTACCTCTCCTCTGGGGCCCAACAGGTCTCTCTACCTTTACCACATGTAACAAGCTATTTTGTGATTGGATGATTTGTTAACAGTATGCTGCATTAGACTCCAGACTCCATGATGGCAGAATAAAGGGATGTTTTGATCATTTTTATGGTACCCAGAATATAGTACAATACTGAGTAAACAATGGGTTTTGATAAATATTTGTGTAAGAACTGATTAAACAAAAGAATTCCTGGTTGAATTTTTATCTTTAGAAGAGTGAAATTTCTTATCAATGCACATATGTTTGTAAATTCACCATAAACACAAATATTTAAGGCACTCATGGCAAGACTACATAATTTTTTTAATAGCCATATTCAGACTCTCCATGAAATTTGTAATTCCTTGAGTTTTCTTCCAGTTATTCTACAATAGCAAACTTCACTGCCTAGTTTTACTTTTGTTTTTAGTGATAGTTGCTAGCTACTAAGTTAGAGTTATAAATTTTTTGTTTTCATAATTCTTATGTTATTGATATTTATATTAAAATGTTTCTTTAAATGGTTTAACATCTTTTAAGACATATCCATGTTAATTTTCCTGAGAAATCATTTAGGATATTTTTTAGTACAGATCATATTTATAAAATCAATTTTTATGGTACTACAAGGATAAAATCTCAAATACTTAAAAGTAACATGGTTGTGGCATTTTTTTTTTCCTCTATAGAGGTCATTTTGTCCTTTCATGACAATTACCTTTCCCTTGCATTTCAATAGAGTTGCTCAAGGTTGTCCTCTGCTAATTCTAGTCCCTTATCAAGTTGCCACTTTTCAAGAAATATGGGACTATGTGAAAAGAAAAAAAGAAAAAAAAAGTTACCACTTTACTGGATTTTCCTCTACTACCTCCATTAGGAATTTTAGTTCTGCTATTGAATTTTAATTTTTTATAGTCCTTCCTCTTTCTCCTAACCCTCTTGTCTTCCAAGCCTGCTGTCTTTCATTTCAATTCATTCTTGCTTAACACTTTCTGATTTATTTTATAGTGATCCTAATTTTTTGGGTTCTACTAAAATATTTAGTTTTCTAACATTTACTTCTGATTCCTATATAAATAATATCTATAGGTATGAAAATCTCCTAAGTGTTCAGAATGATCTTTTTGCTTTGTTTGCTTTGTTTTTCACTTGTTCTGCAGTAGGCTTCATACTTATTTTCCAATTTATTCACTTTCAAATATGATGAGAAATCTGGGGCCCTATAGTGCATCTGTACACTCAGTGTTTACCAGCCTTGGTTTCCAGGCACTGTTCATTTGGGTGATGGTGAAATACTATTCTCAAAGAAGAAACTGAGATTTACAGCTCCAAAGTAATCTGTAGGTCTGCTCAACAACAGGAGCTTTTTCTATGCCCATTACCCGATTTATTGTTCTCTGAATCAATGGACTGCAGTGGGAAAAAAAGTCACAAAACATCTGCTAACGAGTCCCCTTTTTTTAATCCCAAATGAAGTGCTCCACCTTCCAAATACAGTATATTACTGCCAATTATTTTTTTAAATATAGCATAGTTGTTTTATAGAAGAAGACATGGTTGCAATATTGAGTACCTCCTATCTCCTAGGCTCTCTTCTAGGCATTAAAAACATCATGGACACAACAGATGTAACCTTGTCCTTCCGAAGGTCATACTCTACTTAAGAATTGACCAAAATTATAACAGTTTGGTAGGAGAAATCAATTCAAGAGATCTATTGAATAGCATGTTGATTATAATTAATGAAGATATATTGTATTCTTGAAAAATGCAAAGAGAGTAGATGTTTAAATGTTCTCAGCACAAAAATGACTATATGAAGAAATGCATATGTTAACTAGCTAGATTTGACCATTCCACAAAGTATTTGTACTTCAAAACATCATGTTGTACAAGGTAAATACATACAATTTTATCTGCCACTTTAGAAAAAAAATTAGATATTAAATAATCCCAAATATGATATGTTCTATACATATGAAGGAGAACTAACTATGGGCAAAGAACATGGTGACTGCTTTCAATAGAACAGCTTAGTAAAAGAGAGATATCAGCTCCATTTTCTTTTAGTTCAGACCTTGTATTTCAAATCTATAGACCAAAAATTGGGGAGGATTTGATGCTACATTTTCAGAAAAGTAAATTTGGTAGGTTTTCACTGGCTATATCAAAATTTGTTGAAAATTATTTGTTTCTATTTTTCAAATTTATGGTAATTTGTTAAAAGTACATTGGATTCCGGTAATTTTAAGTTTTAATATTTGATGCTCTTGACAATTTTTGTCTTTTTAAAATATATATTTTTAGTAATAAGTTACAAAGTGCATGAAGGACTGTTAGCCAAATTTATTTTAAATTAACATGAAGTCATGTTAAAGATATTTTAGGAGGTAAAATCCATAGGGGCTGCTGATAGAGTAAATTGAGAAACAGGAGAAATTTAATAAGACTCTCAGGTTTTAGCAAAAAATCATGTGAGTGTAAGCTTTGAGAGGAAGTCTGGGCTAGACATAAGAATTTGAAAGTCATGTTGTAGCCTATTGGTATCTAAAACCTGAAAGTTGGAAGACACCTCAAGGCATTTATTTTCCTTGAATATTGTCATCTTGAAATATGACAAAAGCTAATGCAAAGGAATCAAAGTTTGCTCTCTGTAGTACAACTTACACTTTTTAAAAGTAATAAGAGCTAAGAGCAGTGGCTCACACCTGTAATCCCAGCAATTTGGGAGGCAGGAGCAAGAGGATCACTAGAGCCCCAGAGTCTGAGACCAGTCTGTGCAACATAGTGAGATCCCTGTCTCTACGCAAAATTTAAAAAATAGCTGGGCATGGTGGTATGCTTCTGTAGTTCTGGCTACTCAGGAGGCTGAGGTGGGAGGAACACTTGAACCTAGGAGGTTGAGGTTATAGAAAGCAGTGATCTAACCACTGCACTACAGCCTGAGTGAAAAGTGAGATCCTGTCTCAAAAAATAAAAATATTAAAAAGTAGGATAGATCCAAGATGGCCAATTAGGAGCAGCTCAGGATTGCAGCTCCTAGCAAAAGCACGGAGGGTGAGTCAATGCCGCATTTTCAGACGGACTTTTATTGCCCACAGACCAGGAGATTCCCAGGCGGAGGAGCCCCATGGGTCACCAGCATGGCTGTTTTGGCCGGCTCCCTGGTGAGGCTGTTTTGGCCGGCTCCCTGGCAAGGCTGTTTTGGTCGGGGCGGCTGTTTTGGCTGGTGCCCTGGTGTGGCAGTTCTCCATACAAAATACACGGGTCTGGGCACTGTTTTAGCTGGCAATTGGAGCTCTGGGAAGACAGAGTCGCCCATTCAACAGATAGAAAAGGAGACTGAAACAAGGAGCCAGGCCAGGAGATTCCCGGGCAAAAAAGCACCACAAATCTCAGCGTGGCTTTCAGCCAGCACAGTGGGTTGCGGCATGGGAAATCACACAGATCCTGGCACATTTTCAACAGCAACTGGAACACCTGGGAGACAGTCGATCGTTCAACTAAAAAAAAAAAAAAAAAAAAAAAGCCTCTGAGGCAGGGAGCCAGGTGATCAGGCTCAGTTGCTCCCACCCCCACAAAAAAACAGCAATCTGAAACGTTCTTGATTGAGAGTTTCACAGCAAGCACAGCTGAACCCTGGACGGTCCAGCTCTGTGGGAGAGGGGCATCCACCATTACCGAGGCACTCCACCATTACGGAGTAGTCCACCATTGCTGAGGCAGCCCGCCGTTGCCAAGGCAGCCTGCAATTACAGAGAGAGTCTGCCATTACAGAGGTGGGCCGCCATTGCTGAGGCAGTTCTAACTATACCCATATAAACAGGACTGCAGGGAAGTTCACACGGCAGCTGGGCGGAGTCCACGGCAGCTCAGCAAAGCTTCTACAGGCAGACAGTGACTAGGCTGCCTCCTCGCTGGGCAGGGCAGCCCTGAAAAAAGGCAGCAGCACAGCAGAAACTCATAAATAAAACCCTAACTCACCAGGGCAGAGCACCTGGGGAAAAAAAAAGAGGGGGTTTATGAGTTCTGCTGCAGCAGACTTAAACGGACCTGCCCAGCAGCACTGAATGAACAACGGAGCACACAGCTCAGCACTTGAGCTCCTATAAAGGACAGATTGTCTCCTCAAGCAGCTCCCTGACCCCTGTATATCCAAAGAGTCACCTCATAAAGGAGAGCTCAGACTGACATCAGGCGGGTATCCTTCAGGGACAAAGATAGCAGAAGAAGAAACTGACAGTAACCCTTATTGTTCTGCAGCCACTGCAGGTGATCCCCAGGCAAGCAGGGGCTGGAGTGGACCTCCAACAGTCCTGCAGCAGAGGGGCCTGACTGGTAGAAGGAAAACTAAGAAACAGAAAGAAATAACTTCATCATCAACAAACTGGACATCCACTCAGAGACCCAATCTGAAAGTCAACAACTACAAAGATGACAGGTGGATAAATACACAAAGATGGGAAGGAACCAGTGCAAAAAGAATGAAAACACCCAAAACCAGAACACCTCTCCTCCTACAAGGGATCACAACTCCTCACCAGCAAGGGAACAAGGCTGGAGGGAGAATGAGTGTGATGAATTGACAGAATCAGGCTTCAGAAGGTGGGTAATAAGAAACTTCTCTGAGCTAAAAGAACATGTTCTAACCCAAAGCAAAGAAATTAAGAACCTTGAAAAAAGATTTGACGAAACGCTAACAAGAATAAAAATCTTAGGAATATAAGTGAATTGATGGAGCTGAAAAACACAACACAAGAACTTCACGAAGCATGTACAAGTTTCAACAGCTGAATTGAACAAGCAGAAGAAAGGATATCAGACGTAGAAGATCAACTCAATGAAATAAAACGAGAAGGCAAGATTAGAGAAAAAAGGGTAAAAAGGAATGAACAAAGTCTTCAAGAAATATGAGACTATGTGAAAAGACCTAATCTACGTTTGATAGATGTACTTGAATGTGACGGAGAGAATGAATCCAAGCTGGAAAATACTCTTCAGGATATTATCCAGGAAAACTTCCCCAACTTAGTAAGGCAGGTCAATATTCAAGTCCAGGAAATACGGAGAACACCACAAAGATATTCCTCAAGAAGAGCAACCCCAAGGCAAATAATCATCAGATTAACCAGGGTTGAAATGAAGGAGAAAATGCTAAGGGCAGCCAGAGAGAAAGGTCGGGTTACCCACAAAGGGAAACCCATCAGACTCACAGTAGATCTCTCAGAGAAACCCTATAAGGCAGAAGAGAGTGGGGGCCAATATTCAACATCCTTAAAGAAAAGAACTTTCAACCCAGAATTTCATATCCAGCCAAACTAAGCTTCATAAATGAAGGAAAAATAAAATCCTTTGAGAACAAACAAGTACTCAGAGATTTCATCACCACCAGGCCTGCTTTACAAGAGCTCCTGAAAGA
>CAUYLG010039815.1:0-80528 GCA_963573385.1 Cacajao melanocephalus
GGTCAGGAGTTCGAGACCAGCCTGGTCAACATGGTGAAACCCTGTCTCTACTAAAAATAAAAAAAAATAAAATTAGCCAGGCATGGTGTTACGTGCCTGTAATCGCAGCTACTCGGGAGGCTGAGGCAGCAGAATGGCTTAACCGTGGGAGACAAAGGTTGCAATGAGCCAAGATCATGCCACTGCACTCCAGCCCGGGCGACAGAGTGAGACTCCGTCTCAAAAAAAATAAAAAAAAAAAGAATTTCCACGAATCAGTAAGACTGTAACTAAAAACTACTTAAAAATGAGAAGAAGAGAAAAAACTTTAACAGACACTTTACAAGGGGAGAGCATATGGATGGATGACCAATAAGTGAATAAACACCATTCACAGGGAAAGACAAACAGATGACAGTAAGAAGTGTTGACAAAGATGCAGGGCAATTGGAATTCTCCAAAATTGTTGGTAAAAGTGTAAATAGGTTTTTTAAAAACTTTGAGAAAACGTTTGACTAAAACTAAACATATGTATAATCTATTACTCAGAATTTCCTTTCGGGTATATAACCTACAAAAATGAGTGTTTACATCTATCAAAACACAAGTGCAAGCATGGTCACAGCAGCTTTATTTACGAAGTCAAAAACTTATAGTAGAACAAGTATTCTTTTTTTTTTTTTTGAGACAGAGTCTCACTTTGTCGCCCAGGCCGGGCTGCAGTGGCGCCATGTCCGCTCATTGCAATCTCTGCCTCCTGTGTTCAAGCAAGTCTAATGCCTCAGCCGGGCACTGCCACACCAAGTTGATTTTCGTTTTTTTAGTAGAAATGGGTTTTTACCATGTTGGCCAGGCTGGTCTTGAACTCCTGACCTCAGGTGATCCACAAGCCTCAGCCTCCCAAAGTGCTTGGATTACGGGCATGAACCACCATGCCTGGCCGAGGTATACCATTTTCAGATTACACAAGAAAAAGAACAAACTACCTCTGTGTGCAAAAACATGGGTGAATTTCATCAACATAATGTTGAGCAAGAGAAACCAGACTCAAGAAATAGGGCAATGGTTGAGTCCTTCAAGAAACACATGCCAAGTTTGAGTTAGAAGTGCAGAAGGTTTGCTGGGAATATAAGTGGATAAGGAAAGCCGTTAAGCCTCACATTTAGAGGGCGAAGGATGAAGATTTGGGCAGAAAGGGCCTCAGCCTTCAGTGCAGCTCTGGAAAAGTCTTTCCAGTGCAATGAGAAGCTTCAATACACAGTTAGCCATGTAGGAATTACACACTGGCCAGAAACAGGAAGTCTTTATAGCAGATCCAAGCTCAATCATTGACTGCTGCTACCCAGAGAGCCCATCGACATGTCTCAAAAGCCAACGCAGACCCTGAAGCTCACACATCTGGAGACTGTTAACCATCTACACTCCCTTGTAGCAGATTCTCTCTTGAAGGAGATCTGAGCCATACACCTCTGTGACTGCCCCAGGTACATTCTGTGCACAGGTACATTTTGATTGCACTTACATGAAGTCTAAAGCTGTCACATATAATCTGCAGTGGCAGAGGTCAGAAAAGCATGGGAATTTGACTAGGGGAGGACAGGAGGAAGCCTGCTGGGGGTGTTGCAGGAAATATTTTCTTTCTGTATCTGGATAGTGATTACATGAGTATATACATATTTAAAAATTCAATAAGCTATACCCTTAAAAGTTATGCAATTTATGATATGTAAGTTACATTCTTACTTTAAAAGGGTAGAGATGTAGAAAAGAGATGAACTTGCCTTTCCAGGATTATACATGGTCCTGACTCCCTGAAGTTGTTAGATTAAAAAACTAGTCACAATCCTCCTTTTCAGATTTAAGAGATCCCTAAAAGTATCCCCCAAAAAAGGAAGAAGAGGTTTTTTAAAAATCCCTTCACCTGCTTTTGTGGGGGAAATAACTAGAACAAATTTTCATTGTTTAATTATAAACAAACAGAAAACTCTCACATCAGCTAGGGCTAGGTTTCGCTGTGACAGAAAACCCAAAATAATACTGATTTAACTAAGATGAAATTTAGTTCACTGTCATCTGAAAGAAGTCCAGAAGTAGGCAGTTGAGGGCTGCTACAGTGCCCAATAGGGTCAAGGGCCTGGGATGCTCCTACTTTACTATTCTGCCATCCTTGGCACTTGGTTTCTACCTCACTGTAGAAGAAGGCTGCTTGAGCGATAGTCATTACATCTGCATTCTAGCTACAAGAAAATGTGACAAAGAGGCACTTCTCCTCCCATTTAAAGACATTCCTCAGAAGTTGTACATAGCTTATCCACTTATAGCCCTTTGGCTGGAACTTAGTTTTTGTTTTGTTTTGTTTTTGTTTTGAGGCAGAGTCTCACTCTGTCGCCCAGGCTAGAGTGCAGTGGCATGATCTTGGCTCATGGCAACCGCTGCCTTCTGGGTTCAAGCGATTCTCCTGCCTCAGCCTGTTGACTAGCTGGGATTACAGGTGTGCACCACCATGCCTGGCTAATTTTTGTATTTTTAGTAGAGACTGGGTTTCACCATGTTGGCCAGGCTGGTCTCGAACTCCTGACCTCAAGTGATCCGCCTGCCTCAGGCTCTCAAAGTGTTGTGATTACAGGCGTGAGCCCCTGGAACTTAGTTTTATGAGCACATCTAGCTACCAGGGAGGCTGGAACAACAGGGACAACTAACAGATTCCGTCATAACCCCACAGGAGAAGTTGTAGAATAAAGGAAAGAAAACACAGCATGCAAAAGGCAGAGGAAGATCGAACTATAGAAACCTATCTACTTTAGAAACATAAATTTTTAAATGCATCTATGAAGGAAGTGGATTGCTCCTGTGGGCCCAAATACTGTGCTGGCACCCATGGCAGAGAGACCTGAAGACAGTTCACATCACAGGACCCTATGCAGACAATCCCCAATACCAGACCAGAGCCTGGTAGCCCTGCTGGGTGGCCAGATCCAGAAGAGAAATAACAATCACTACAGCTCAGCTCTCAGGAAGCCACATCTCTACAAAAAAGGGAAGAGTACTACAGTAAGGGAATACCCTGTGGGACAATAGAATCTGAACATGAGAAGGAACCAGAAAAATAATTCTGATAATATGACAAAACAAGGTTCTTTAACAACCAAAATAAATCACAATTTTAGGAAACACAAAACACCCTTAGAGAAATGCAAAATGTTCTGAAAAGTCTCAGCAATAGAATCAAACAACCAGAAGAAAGAACTTCAGAGCTCAAAGGCAAGGTTTTTGAATTAACCCAATCTAACAAAGACAAAGAAAAAAGAATAAAATAAAATGAACAAAGTCTCCAGGAAGTTTGGGATTACGTAAATGACCAAACCTAAAAATAACTGACATTCCTGAGGAAGAACAGAAATCTAAAATTTTGGAAAACATTTGGGAAACATCAAGGAAAACTTCCCTGGCCTTGCTAGAGACCTAGACATCCAAATACAAGAAGCTCAAAGAACATCTGGGAAATTCATCGCAAGAAGATCATTGCCTAGGCACATTGTCATCAGGTTATCTAAAGTCAAGACAAAGAAAAGAATCGTAAGAGCTGTGAGGCAAAAGCACACCAGGTAACCTGTAAAGGAAAATCTATCAGATTAACAGCAGATTTCTCAGTAGAAACTCTCCAAACTAGAAGGTATTGGGACTCTATCTTCAGGCTCCTTAAACAAAATAATTATCTGCTCCTGAATGATCACTGGGTCAACAATGAAATCAAGATGAAAATTAAAAAATTATTCAAACTTAAATGATAATAGTGACACAACCTATCAAAACCTCTGGGATACAGCAAAGACAGTGCTAAAAGGAAAGTTCATAGCCTTAAATGCCTACCTCAAAAAGTCTGAAAAAGCACAGACCATCTAAGATCACACCTCAACAACTAGAGAAACAAAAACAAACCAAACCCAAACCCAGCAGAAGAAAGGACATAACAAAAATCAGAGCAGAACTAAATAAAGTTGAAACAAACAAACAAACAAAATACAAAAGATAAATGAAACGAAAAGCTGCTTCTTTGGAAAGATAAGTAAAATTGACAGACCATTAGCAAGATTAACCAAGAAAAGAAGAGAGAAGATCCAAATAAGCTCAATTAGAAATGAAACAGGAGATATTACAACCAACACCACAGAAATACAAAAGATCGTTCAGTACCACTATGAATACCTTTATGCACATAAACTAGATAACCTCGAGAAGATGGATAAATTTCTGGAAAAGTACAACCCTCCTAGCTTAAATCAGAAAGCATTAGAAATCCTGAACAGACCAATAACTAGAAGCGAGATTAAAATCATTATTTAAAAAATTGCCGCCGGGGGCAGTGGCTCACACCTGTAATCTCAGCACTTTGGGAGGCCGAGGCGGGTGGATCACGAGGTCAGGAGTTTGAGACCAGCCTCGCCCATATGGTGAAACCTCGTCTCTACTAAAGATACAAAACATTAGCCAGGTGTGGTGGCACACTTCTGTAATCCCAGCTACTTGGGAGGCTGAGGCAGGAGAATCTCTTGAACCCAGGAGGCGGAGGTTGCGGTGAGCTGAGATGGCGCCATTGCACTCCAGCCTGGGCAACAAGAGAGACACTCCGTCTCAAAAAAAAAAAATTGCCAACAAAAAAAGTACAGAACCAGATGGATTTACAGCGGAATTCTACCACATTCAAAGAAAAATTGGTACCAATCCTATTGACACTCTTCCATAAGATACAGAAAGAGGGAATCCTCCCTAAATCATTCTACAAAGCCAGTATCACTCTAATACCAAAACCAGGAAAGGACATAACAGTAAAAGAAAACTACAGACCAATGTTTCTTATGAACATAGATGTAAAAATCCTTAACAACATACTAGCTAACGGAATCCAGTGGCACATCAAAAAGATAATCCACCACGATCAAGTGGGTTTCATACTAAGGATGAAGGACAAATTAACATATGCAACTCAATAAAAGTGATACACCACATAAACAGAATTAAAAACAAAAGTCACATGATGACCTCGGTAAATGCATAAAAAGCATTTGACAAAACCCAGCATCCCTTTATGATTAAAACCCTCAGCAAAATCAGCATGCAAGAGACGTACCTCAATATAATAAAAGCCATCTATGGCAAACCCACAGCCAACATAATACTGAACGGGGAAAAGTTGAAAGCATTCCCTCTGAGAGCTGGAACAAGACAAGGATGCCGATCCTCACCACTTCTATTCAACATAGTACCACAAGTCCTAGCCAGAGCAATCAGTCAAGAGAAAGGAACAAATGTCATCCAAATCCGTAAAGAAGAAGTCAAACTTTTACTGTTTGCTGATGATGATTGTATACCTAGAAAACCCTAAAGATTCCTCCAAAAAGCTCTTAAAAATGATAAATGAATTCAGCAAAGTTTCAGGATAAAAAAATTAATGGACACAAATCAGTAGCTCTGCTACTCAACAGCAGTGACCTAGCTGAGAATCAAATTAAGAACTCAACCCCTTTTACGATAGCTGCAAAAATAAAAAATAAAATACTTAGGAATATACCTAACCAAGGAAGTATATTGACCTTTACAAGGAAAACTACAAAACACTGCTGAAAGAAGTCATAGACGACACAAACAAGAGGAAATACAGCCCATCCTTATGGATGAATAGAATCAATATTGTGAAAATGACCATACTGCCAAAAGCGATCTACAAATTCAATGCAATTCCCATCAAAATATCATCATTGTTCCTCACAGAACTATAAAAAAAAAAATCCTAGAATTCCTATGGAACCAAAAAAAAGTCTACATAGCCAAAGCAAGACTCAGCAAAAAGAACAAGTCTGAAGGCATTCCATGACCTAATTTCAAACTATACTATAAAACCATAGCAACCAAAACAGCATGGTACTGGTATAAAAGTGGGCATATAGACCAAAGGAACAGAATAGAGAACCCAGAAATAAACCCAAATATTTACAGGCAACTGATCTTTGACAAAAGAAACAAAATCATAATGTGGGGAAAGGGCACCCTATTCAATAAATGATGCTGGGATAATTGGTAAGCCACATGTAGGAGAATAAAACCAGATCCTCATCTCTCACTTCATACAAAAATCAACTCAAGATATATCAAGGACTTAAATCTAGGACCTGAAACTATAAAAATTCTAGAAGATGGCAGTGAAAAAACCTTTCTAGACATTGGCTTGGCAAAGATTTTGTGGCCAAGAACCCAAAAGTAAATGCAATAAAAACAAAAATAGGTGGGACTTAATTAAACTAAAGAGCTTTTGCATGGTAAAATGAATAGTCAGCTAAATAAACAGACAACCCATAGAGTTGGAGAAAATCTTCACAATCTATGCATCAGACAAAAGACTAATATACAGAATCTATGAAAACTCAAACAAATTAGCAACCCTAAATCCAATGGAGTTGCATCTACAGAATGAAAAAGTCAAGAGGGCAGAAGAGCACATCACCCCTGACATCACAGGGGCTAGATGTGGGGTACACCTGTTTGGAAAAAGAGTGATGCTTCCTTTCTTAATGGAATCGTTGCATTCTTAAGTTTCTCGATAGTCATTGCCACTTAAATTTCTAAGTAAAAACTTAGAAGATGGAGATATGTGGCCACTTGCTAGAAAATCTAAATGATTTCTTCTAGCTAGTAGACAGTCCATTACACCTACAGGGCAAGAATGAGCCACTGGAAAGTAACAAACACCCTGTCAGGACACCACTGAAACCCTTTACCTTAGAGGGGTTTCACCAAACCAAGCTCAGAGCAGTGGTGATAACACCACGGACTTTGAAGATGTGAGCGAGAATGCTCATCCAATTTCTGAGTCAGTCTCTCTTACCAGCCATTTCATTATAAGTCAGTATTGAGTAAGGTTGGAAGCTCATTTAGATCAAAAGTCTATCATGGGGTCCATGGGCCTTCATGTAGAGATCACAGAGCTTTGAGCGGTTTATCTATGAAGTTATATGCAAATGTTATGATGTGGCCATTAATCAAGTTCTCAAAAGGGTCTATAGTCCACAAAAGACCAGAAACAATTCTTACTGCTTTATAAACACCCAAACTGAGAACATATTAAAGAAAAAAATTACTCATGTCACTTGCTAAAGAACAATAAGGAATCGGCCAGGCACAGTGGCTCACGCTTGTAATCCCAGCACTTTGGGAGGCTGAGGCAGGCAGATAACAAGAGGTTGGTAGTTCGAGACCAGTCTGACCAACATGGAGAAACTTTGTCTGTACCAAAAATAAAAAACTCGCCAGGCATGGTGGCGCACACCTGTGATACCAGCTACTCGGGAGATTGAGGCAGGAGAATCGCTTGAGTCAGGTAGGCAGAGGTTGTGGTGACCCGAGATCACGCCACTGCACTCCAACCTGGAAAACAAGAGGGAAATTCTGTCTGAAAAAAATAAAAAAAAAGAACAATAAGGAATCATCTATTCAAGTGGGGGTGGCTATACAATGGAGTTTTATAGTAGGGAAGAGATATCAGGCTCAAATCAGAATACAACAGGGAAAAGTGGGAATTTACAGCCAAGAAGCTGGGTGCAGCTCAGTAGGTAGAAAATGATTAAGAGGAAGCATCAGAGGCAAGGGAACATTTTGACTAAACCAATCTAACAGGAATCTTGCTAAAGGCAGGCCAAGATGGTCAGATATCATCTGGGAGATGGTGGAGGATGAGGAACCCAATGATACCATAGGTCATCACATATTGAGAGTAGGGGATTCTTGTTAAACCGAAACAGAATTCTTGCTAAAATTGGACAAAGAATCCCCTACTCTCAGTATGTGATGACCCATGATATCCAATCTTTGGTTAAGCCTTTAAAAAATAATGTGTCTGGCCAGGTGGGTTGTTCATGCCTGTAATCCCAGCACTTTGGGAGGCCAAGGTGGGCAGACCATGAGCTCAGGAGTTCAAGACCAGCCTGGCCAACATAGTGAAACCCTGTCTCTACTAAAAATACAAAATTTACCCAATCAGGTATCATGGGTCATCACATATTGAGAGTAGGGGATTCTTGTTAAACTGACAACAGAATTCTTGCTAAACTTGGACAACGCAGAGATGAATACGGAAGCCCAAAAGTCAGGGTCTGGTGGGGAAGAGAGTTCGAAGGAATCTGACTAAATTTTGGTCAAGGCAAGGTTCTGTTAAACATAAATTGAACTATGATAAAAAGCAAAAGACTACCTGATAGATAATCAGTGGAAATGTATTCTGATAATAATAGCCAGACACTGGAAGGGATTTCTCTTTTATATGTTCAACAAAACTCAAAGGAAGTTTCTATTTATAAAACTAGAGCAAGTGCCCACACAAAAAAAGAAATCCTGAAATAAGAAAGAGATTGTATGGAAAACACAGCTGCAGAATTATAAACATTGTCAAAGGCAACAGACAGCAGATTGGCAACCACAGAAAATAAAATTAACACTTAGGAATATAAGACAGGCGTGGCAGCTCACACATGTCATCTCAGCACTTTGGGAGGCCAAGACAAGAGGATCGCTTAAGCCCAGGAGTTTGAGACCAGCCTGGGCAACATAGTGAGACCCAGTCCCTACAGGAAAATTAAAAATTACCCAGGTGTATGATATACACCTGTAGTCCTAGCTACTCAGGAGGCTGAGGTGGGAGCATCACTTCAGCCCAAGAGGTTAAGGCTGCAGTGAGCTATTTTCATGCCACTCCAGCTGGGTGACACAGTAAGATTCTGTCTCAAGAAAAAAATAAGGCGGGGGGAAGAAAAAAGAAAAATATGAGAAAGGGACCCAAGAATTCCAGTACACCAGACTGAATATTTGTATCTCCCCAAATTCATTTATGGAACCCAAACCCCCAAGGTGATGACATTATGAGGTGAAGTCTTTGGTAGGTGAGTAAGTCATGAAGGCAGTACCATCACAAGATTAGTGTCTTTATAAAATGGGACCCAGAAAGATCTCTTCCCCTTTCCAACACGAGGAAGTGGGGAGAAGAAATTTATGAACAGGAAAACAGCCCCTCACCAGATATCCAATCTGTGGGCACCCTGATCTTGGACTTCCAGTATCCGTAACTGTTAGAAATATATTTCTGTTTTTTATAAGCCACTCAGTTTATGGCATTTTGTTATAGCAGCCCAAACAGACTAAGGCTTCCAATCAACACATTCTGAAGATCCGAGAAAGAAAAAAATAGAATGAATGTGGTGAAAGCAATATTGAAATAAACAATAGAGGGAAATTGCTGAGCTTATAAAATTAAAGGTTATCAGGCAGAATTAATGACGAGATATTGGCACCTGACATATCTTGTTGAATGTTTCAAGATTTAAGGGAAACAAAAAAAAAATTCTATAAATGTCCAGGCAGAAAAACACAGTTTATTTCATAAGCACTGTTTTATGCTCTATGCATTAAAATCATTCGCTAAGACTTCAAAACATAACATGTCTGGCCAGGTGAGTGGTTCACGCCTGTAATCCCAGCACTTTGGGAGGCCGAGGTGGGTGGATCATGAGATCATAAGTTCAAGACCAGCCTGGCCAACATGGTGAAACCCTGTCTCTACTAAAAATACAAAAATTAGCCGTGCGTGGTGACGCACACCTGTAATCCCATTTATTTCTTAGGCAAGAGAATTGCTTAAACCCAGCGGGGGCGAGGGGAAGAAGGGGCGTAGGTTGCAGTGAGCTGAGATGGCGCCACTGCACTCCAGCCTGGGCGACAGCAAGACTCCATCTTGAAAAACAAATGATAAATAAAAAATAAAATAAAATTTAAATTAAAAAAAAAACATGTCTGGATCTCATCCTTAGAGATTCTGATTTAATTATCTTGGGATAGAGTTTGAGTATTGACGTTTCTAAATAATCTCCCCTGGCAATTTGAATGTGCAGCCAGAAAGAACCACTAACCTGAATGAAGAATAACTATAGATTTCTCCCCTGGCTAGCTAAATAGCAGCAGTAAACTGGCTTCCACACTGGAGAGGAAAGATTTAGAATTATGTACTCAGTTAGGCATGGTGGCGCATACTTGAGTCCCAGATACTCAGGAGGCTGGGGCAGGAGAGTTGCTGGGGCTCAGGGGTTCAAGGCTGTAGTACACGATGATCGTGCCAGTGAGTGGCCACTGCACTCCAGCCTGGACAACATAGACTCCATCTCTTAAAATAAAAGAAAAATAAAAAGAGGAATTATGTTCTTAGTTAAAAGGTTGTTTGTAGGAAAGACCAACATTCTTCTTTAAACCAGTGCTCAGAAAGTATCATGATCAGAGTTTAGGGATACAATCCAGCCTACATAAAGATCAAGATAAAGAACTCGAGAATGAAGGCAGCATAGCATAAAGAGATACTAGGGAGAAATAGAAACCAGTTAAACCTACGATAAAGTCTTAAGAACCGTCGTGAATCTAGACCCAAAACAAAATAAATGTTTAAAAGAAGTCTTGAAGAAAAGTTAATAATGTAAAACAAGAATAATAAGTTAGGTCAATATCCCAGATTACTTCAATCAAAATTGTGAAGTGAAATGAGCCAGTGCAGACAATAAAAGCCTGCAAGGTTTCTCATTATATACAGACAGTAATTAATAGATGCAGTTACATTATTGGCTTTGATAAACAGAGATAAAATTATTTCAAAATGCTTTTAATAATAAAAAGATAATCACTGAAAGAAAATATGTAATTATATCTTCCAAACTACTTACAAATAAGAGCTGAGAAAATGTAGTTAATAGAAAAACAACCAGATATCAAAACTATTATGCAATATTATCCTATTGTGAGTATATGTAATACGTATAGAAAAATACAAAAATGAAACACTCCCAAACGATAACAGTAGTTGTCTCTTAACAGGTTAGAATTACCAGTTTGTGGCTTGTTTTCTTATTAATGTGTTTCAATTTTTTCTAAATATTCTACAATCAAATGCTTTTTATAATTCAAAAAAGTCAATAAATATTACATTTTTCAACTATCCCTTTATCTTCTATGCATTTTCATGGTGCTTATTTACTACAAAGGATACAAGTCAATTTTCCTCATGTGCTAATTTTAGCAATTATAGAATTTTAAAAAATCCAATCTAACATAATTTTAGAGACTACACGCCTATGAATACTGTAAAGGTGTTTCTATTATGATTTTTACTAAGTCACTTCCTGGAAGTAACATGTTCATGTAAAATCTTGCCAAAAATAAGAATATGAAAACATGTTCTGCATGAAGAAGAAATCTACATCACAAGTACATTAGAAGTATTTTTTAGGAAGTAGAAAATATGAAACCAGAAAAACTCGGGGAAATGTGCTTGCAACTATAAATTCTGCAATTAATTTGCTTTACAAGGAAAATACTAGGAGATGCCAGTTGGAGATACTAGTTGACATCCTGGATTTGCTTTTTATTCAGTCGGAACATAAATGCATACATTACTTGTGGCCAGATTACAGTCTAAAAATATTTTCATCTAACTATCCAATTTTGAGTTAAAAAAAAAAAAAGACACAAAGTCACATTGTTCTTTAGTTACACTCTAGGCATTCCTTCATTTTGCACCAGCACAAAACTCAGGATTTTGTTTATTCCGTGAGGGTACTAATGGAGTCACATTAATGAGCCAAACCCAAATTCTGTGGGCCCTCACTCACCCGCCTGCAACTATCTGCAGGACCTCAATTGCCTGTGCCCCTCATGTAAGCTGAGTTGGCCCTGGAGAGGTGTGGTACGTGCTCATGAAGCGGTCTGCCTCTGCTCATGCTATTCCTGTTGGTCCATCGCCCATTGGACCGCCGCTGCATGCTGCCATATCTGTGGGTCTCGCTGTCTCCACCATCGCAGAGGCAACAAAGCCATTTATGTCAGGAGCTAAAAGCTGCAAGATGATGTATTGGAAAGTGGGCAAGAATGCTTCATTCCTCTGTTGCCATTGTGCAACCAGCACTTCTGCTTCAGCACAGTGTCATGTGTTTAAATAAAGCTGCTCCTGGTTTTTCTTTCCAATAGTCCTGCACGATCTCTCTCTATGATATCAAAGATCATTGTAGTGGGGTTTGGGTCTCGAGTTAAATTTAAGTGACAGCCGCATACTAAACTCAGAACTGTCCCTCCCATCCAAAGTCTAAAGGTTTTTATTGCTGACTCTTCTTTCCCTTTTTGTGACATCTTTCCCACAACACCTTTCAGCCCATCTCCAAGCTGATTTCTGGTAGGTTCTGTCTGTCTACTTAGACTCAAACTGGGACTCCTGACTCCTGTTGCACTCATATTATCCAAAGAGACCAAATTCTCCAAACAAAGAAATGTTTAATAAGCTCCTCGATTGAGATTATTTTCATGTGTTTGCTGTAAGTAAAGATAAATCTGTTCTTTTAAAAATAGCACATTATTAAACCATTGATTGAATCATCATCAGACTCAAGAGGTTAAGTGGAATCGGCTAAGGCAAGGGATAGCACCCCAGATCTCTTTTATATGAGAGTAATTCAGGAGAAGTTTTCGTTAAGCTTCAAGGAGAAAAAGTTATTATAGAGGAACAAGTTTGAAAAACTCTTCCAGGAAGTTGCTCAGTGGGAGAGAATTTGTACACCATTTGAAGGAGAGGTTGGTTCCTTCCAGAAAAGTTTTGCTTCAGAAGGAGAGCCTCTTCAGGAAATAAAACCATTGACTGCTATGGAACTTCAGAGATGGACAAGCTACATATATGCAAGACCTTGTGAGGCTGCGGGAGCCTGTGAATCTTTAAGTGATGATGCAATATGGATATCCTAATATGGAAAGACCATGGGGAAGTTGATTAATAGAAGACAACGGAAGAACGCTGTGGTTAAGAGAGAGCAGTGCTATTTTTCTTAAATCCACATACTTCACAATGTTTCTTTTGCTTGTGTAGGTGTTTGAGAGCCAAGGGCTTCCTTTACCATTTCCAGGAGGTTTTCTTGTTTGGCTTGTTCTCTGTGTCAGTACTCATATATTTATATTGATAACAGCTAGTAATTAGCCACATTACTAAAGTACATCTTAAGCCCAGCATGACTTTATTCCCTACTGTGGTAGGCTTGCAGCAGTGGACCAGGTAGCAATTTTCTCCAAAATGGCAGCCAACAGAGAGTAGAGCAGACCCCCGAAAACAAACCAAGGAACAAGTTCCTTGGAATGGTGACAAGAATATTTTATTAAAGTTCTTAGGATAGAAATCCCTAATATATAAACTCTCAAAAAGATAAGCCCTTTTTTAAGCTATTATGATCAGACACCAAGGAAAATATAACTTTAAAATTATAACAACTCATTCAAACACTTACTAACACCTATTATTTCCTGGGCCCTTGGCTAGACCCTGGAAATGTCGCAAGGTATGAGATACTTTCCAGGGTTTGGGGGAGCTTATAAACGAGTGCTCCAAAGAGAGTGGCCTCTTTCCTTCCTCCCGCATACCAAGCTGAGTCCTTCCCTGGAGACTGATCCAAACACATCATCCACTGTTCTATGTATAGCTTTCCTCTCATCAGGTTTTTCAACTCCACTCAAATATTACCGCCTTCAGAGGGGCCTTCCTCGATTCCCATCCACTCACATACTCATGGCACTCTCTAAACAACATTTTACTTACACCTATTCGTTTCCTCCAAAAATCTGTACAGGTTGCATATCCCTTATTCAGAATGCTGGGATATTCAACCTGTACAAATTTCAGATTTTGGTTTAGGATTTCAGATTTTGTCAGATTTTGGAATATGTGCACTATATCAGTTGAGCATCCCCATAATCCAAAAATCAAAAATGAGCTTCAGTGAGCACTTCCTTCAAGTGTCCTGCCAGTGCTCAGAAAGTTTCAGATTTCAGATTTCCTTGCCATGGAACTTCAGGGAAGGGCAGGCCACAGACATCCGAGACCTTGAATTTTGTGAACACTTCAGATTTCAGACTTCTAGATCACATTTTTATTGGAATATACATTGTTCATGTATTTATTATTTGTCTCCTTCCACCAGAATGCAAGCTCCATGAGGGCAGGAGATTTTGTCTGGCTTGCTTACATACATGTGTACCTAGCATCAAGAAAAGTATGCAGGAAGCATACCGTAAAGGTTTTGAATGAAAAAATGAATGGAAGTCGGATGAATGAATGCAGCAATTAGTGCATTACAATCTAACCTGATTGTTGCTGTGGTGGTGGAAATATCTGGGTAGCAGAGATCTAGGTACTTCATTGTATCTTACAAAAAATGGAAGGAACAAGGAGGAATCTAGAGAATACAAGCGAAAGCACAGACTTGGAAGAGGGGTCTGTTTAGGAACGACCTGAATGAGAATAGGGGGAGGAAGAATGAAAAACGGGCAGAGAGCAGAGACCCACCCTGAAGGGATTAGTGAGCCCTGTTAGAGAATTCAGACTTTATTCAAAGGGCAGCAGATAGACCTTGAACAATGGCAGGTGTTGGGGGTGGGGGGTTCGGGGGGAGTGGGGACAAATCTGTCTTGTAGAATGCTCACCCCGGAAGCACTGTGGAGAATGGAATGGAAGAGGCCAGTGAGCTGGTCAAGTCAGTAATTCAGGCAAGAATTGATAAGAAATTGAACTGAAGCCAAGGTGATGGGATCAGAACAGAGGGTGTGAACTGGGGAGATTATCTGAGGGGAAAATCAATAGCAGAGGGAGGAGTCAAGTTCAGTTCCTCAGGTGGCTAGGTTTCCTCAGTCAAGCTCTCCATTTCCCAGCAGGCACTCCCCAGGGCTGCAGCTATGTTTTCTGGAGGCCATACTGAGGCTAGAAATGCGCTTCCCAGATCACCCTGATCACCACAGGGTCCAGGAAGACAGCCTTGCAGGTCAACCACCCCAGCTTGAGGCAGAAAACGTAGTCTCTTGTGTTTTGGGCCACTGATCAGCTCTAGCCCAGGCCACTTATATTCTGATATATACGGTAGGGTAGAATTTCAAAAGCTCCTCTCCTTTTTCTGATCCAAATCCCTTTTAGATAAGGATATCTATCCACATCTACACTTATCTAAAAGCACTTGGCAAAGGCCAAATATGTGCTGGGCTCTGGGGAAAAGAACCCTGGCCTTCAGACATTCCATGATTTAGCGAAGGAGACAGACAAAAAGACAATTTGAATGCACTGAGGATAGTATTGCAATAGAAGCACTCAAACAAAAAGTACAAAGCAAATACCTCCAATCTAAAGATGAGTTTGGAAAGTGGGTGGAGGGTCTTGGATCCGTAAGAGATAAGAACACCTCCTCAGAGAGAAAAGCAACTTCTAACTAAAAGACTCTTGTCGCTATGAACAACTATATGAATATTGAGAAAATAATGTCAGCTCAGGTATAAGTAAACAGAAGTGCATTTAAAACACCCACAGTTAACAGGTCATGTTTATCGAGTGCATGAAATGTGCCAGAAGCTATGGGTCTTGTATATTTTTTTTTCTCATTTCATCCTCATACCGACCTTATGAGATAGTACCATTTTTCAGATTTTACAGTTGAGAAAGCTGAGGTTCAGCAAAGTTACTTTCTTTACCCCAGGTCATCCAGGAGAAGCAGACCAGGGAGTCACACCTGGGCAGTCTGAATACAGAGTTCCTAACTAGAATGTGGCCCTGTCCTCCACGGTTAGTGCCATTTGTCTGCCCATCACCTATCCCTGATCTCATGCTGTACAGATGGGGAATTCAATTCAGAGTAGCCTGAACCCCAGGGCTTCTGAACTTTTACACAGCTGTATCTTCAGGCTGGATGTATACTCACCATGGAGAAAAAGAATGAGGAAATACTCTAGTAGAAAATGCACTTTCCCTTCATTTTCAGCTTGGTCTCAACTCTCTAAGGGATGGGCCAATTCCCACTTCCTGCCTAAGTGCCTCCGTTTCACAAGGGACTTTGTCAGAGGTTATTAGGCGTAGGCAGGGGAGGGCGGCCAGGAGGGGCTGACTCATCTCCATACACCACTGAGCATCTTTGCCCAGTGAATACTGAGGAAGCTGGTATCACCCAATGGGCAGACTTCTCAAGGAGCATTTGCCTGTAAATGCTATTAAGAGCAAATACATACTTTTTTTCAAAAACAGTCATTTGAAAGTTGAATTGTTCTGTCGTTCATGAAAGACTGGACGATTAGCCAACATTTATGTTGAGATTTTTCAATATTTAGATATCAGGCTCCCAAGGGCCTGCCAATCTCCGTAGTGGAGGTCATGTTACCATTGCTGGTCATATTTCACAAACTCCTTCTTGCATAAGGGCAAGACCTAGGGCTTTTCCCCACCTCAAAGCTGCCTCAGCTGTTTTTACAGGAGTCCCAGATGTCTCGCATAGTCTCCTGACAATCCCTTTCCTCTGAGGCCTCTAGAATTTGGAACCATGGTTTCTGTTCCCCTGGGTGAGAGCTGCTTTCATGTCCCTTCCTGCCAGTTCCCTCAAAGGCACAAATGAGCTGGGTTTCCTTCAAACCTCCTTCTGCTGGAAGCCTGGCTCTTTCCCATCTCCACACCTCTCCCTTACACCTCGCCATCAGGGAGGACCTGAACCAACACTGCTTGGGTCCGGAGCCGCAGGAAGTCGTTTGGAAAAAAGACACCTTCAGCATTGCATCCAACCCTCCGTCTTTCCACGGAACTCAGACTTGGAAGAGGCCCCAGGATTCCTTCCCCATCTCCCTCCAATCTCCCTCCCGGGCACCTGCGCCCACAAGGACACACTTCTTCGCTCTCATGCTTATTATCTCATCCAAGGTGGAGTTTCTCTCAAAGTGGGGACCCAGTTTGGGCCCAGGTGCTACCTTCTCTAATAAACATGGTCAAGTTAAAATTACTAAGGAGATACTAGAGTATCTCTAGTAGGGTAAGGCTGTGACATGATGAGAAAGTAAAGGGATAGAACATGGAGAAATTAACCTCATTTGCAAACTTACCAAAATTGCTTTTTCTTTTCTTTCTTTCTTTTTTCTTTTCTTACTTAAAAAAAAAAAAGTAGCCGGGTGCAGTGGCTCATACCTGTAATTCCAGCACTTTGAGAGGCCGAGGCGGGCGGATCACCTGAAGTCGGGAGTTCGAGACCAGCTTGACCAACGTGGAGGAACCCCGTCTCTATTAAAAATATAAAATTTGCCAGGCGTGGTGGCGCATGCCTGTAACCCCAGCTACTCGTGAGGCTGAGGCAGGAGAATCACTTAAACCCAGGATGGGGAGGTTGCAGTGAGTTGGTCATGCCATTGCACTCACGCCTGGGCAATAAGAGCAAAACTCTGTCTCAAAAAAAAAGTACAAGAAAGACACTTTCTTGCACCTTTTCGGAGCCTCTACCCTGCACTGGGAAGCCTGTTAGACTGGTACCAAGAATAGACCATGGCTCAGATAGTTACGCAGCCTGCGTGGTTGATGGTGGAAGAGCCAGGCGTGGAACAGAAAGATGGGAGTTTGTCACTCACCCTGCAACTTGAACAAGCCACTGAATCTCTGAGCATTATATTTTGTCTTTATGTTAAAACAGGAATAATTATATGATCCTGATGGGTTGTTTGGGGTCAAAGTAATTATCTAATTTTTGTAAATTGCAAGTTGTTATACTGTTGCTTGCAAAGAACTACAACAGAAGTTTAGACAGAGGTAAGAATGGAGTAAGGGGAAGGAGCAGGAAGTTGAGAAAAAGAGAGTGGGTCTCTTAAGATTATGAGACATATCAGAAGGTGGCAGGCCTGGGGAGGAAGTCAGTTCAGTGCAGGCCAGAGGAGGTAGCTCAGGAGAGAGGAAGAAGAAAGTGATGTGAAAGATGCTAAAGACCTAAAGACATCCTCTACTTGGATTGAGATTTTCTTTTTTCTTTTTTAGACGGGAGTCTTGCTCTGTTGCCCAGGCTAGAGTGCAATGGTGCGATCTCTGCTCACTGCAACCTCGCCTCCTGGGTTCAAGTGATTCTCCTGCCTCAGCCTCCTGAGTAGCTGGGATTATAGGAGCCCACCATCACACCTGGCTAATTTTTGTATTTTTAGTAGAGACAATGTTTCACCACGTTGGCCAGGCTGGTCTCGAACTCCTGACCTCAGGTGATCCGCCCACCTCAGCCTCCCAAAGTGCTGGGATTACAGGCGTGAGCCATGGCACCTGGCCTGGATTGAGATTTTCTTAATAGTCCTAGATGCTTTTCGAAATGTTCCATTGCTATCTCTGGCATGGTATTATGGGTATTCCTGCCTGGCACACTGCAGAAACCTGAGGTTGGGAGGCTTGTTAGCTGAAACATATATTGAGCTTAAATGTATGTATCACTTCCAATCCAACTCCCTAGCCCGAGATTCCCTGGGGTGTGTGTGCGTATGCAAGCACACTCACATGTGCAAGACCCAACTCCAAGTCTGAATTACACAAAACTGACAAAGGGAATGCTTCCCCAATTCACCTTTAACTGCTAAGCTCGATCTCTTCTGTTCTCTTTTTATGCAGCACCCATTGACCCTTCTAGCAGACAGACAGCAACTTTTCTCTTTGACTATAAATTGAAGGCAATTCAATGTTTTAATCTTCAGATCAGGGATTATATTGAAAAATTCCTTCTGAAAGAGCCAGCGTGAGCCGGCAAGAGGCAGAGGAGATAGTCACCAAGCTTGATAATGAAAATAAATTGTTTTGTAAAGATTATTAAAATGATGTGTCAGTAGGAATTGAACAGTCAAAGTTACAGAATTGATTAATTATGAGTGTTTCTTTAAAACAATGCAATAAATGTTTCCACTGAGGTTTCTGGTTGAAGCACTGGGCCTCATCACAGAGTATTTTAATTATATAGATTGCAAGAGAGGGTATTTAAACTATGCAGAGTAATTGACACCTTCTCGAACCACAGATGCAACCCTATTTCGAACTGATAAGGTGATATCCTGGAGCCTCCGTACAAGAAATAGTTTTGCCCAACAAATGGGAGAAACCCCTCTGACAACCTGAAATTCCAGTCATGGTGATGCAGCTGTAAGGAATTCCAGGTGAGCCCATTCTCTCACAGCCTGAAAGCAGAGCCTGCGGAGGTGAACGTGTGCAAAGCAGCTAGGATTTTTGTAGCTCTTTCTCTTCCTGCCTCATCTGAAGGGTAAGTGACTTTGTGTTGTGTTAAAACATTTCACACCCCTGTTAGAAGTGCGAATAAGGGAGCATGGATAGCAGCATTAAATGTCCTTCTTTCTCGTTTGAATAATTACCTTAAGAGTCCCCGTGTGTAGGAGTAAGACCTCAAGTTTTATACAAAAGAGCCTTGGTCTGCAATGTCCTTCCTGGCTTAGTTCACATTTTAAGAAAACTTCAGAGTGAGTATCATTCTTACTGTAAAGGAATGAACTAATACGAGTTGAATCTTAGGCACCCAAACAGGCAGTTTGAGAAAGTTTGGTGTGATTTCCCTGGCTCCTTTCAAGTCATACCACAAGCAACTGCCTGGCACACAAGACAGACCTCTGTGCATACAGATGCATGTGTAGTGGGTAGCAGGAAGTTTGCTTTGGCTTCTCGTGGAGGGATCCATTTGTCTGGGGAGGTCTGGACAGCCAGTGGAGGCACTGCCTCCCTTGCCATTTTAGCAGCTTTAAGAGGGTGGAGTATTTTTCTTTGAGGCTAAGGTTGGCACAGATAACTTCCTCACTGAAATTTTCTGCCAGACTGAGTTTGGCTTTTTTTTTTTTTTTTTTTTTTTGCATCATTCCACCCACCCCTCACCCCCACTCTCCAGTCCTTTGGTGGTTTCTGGCTTTTTGGCGTCTGTTCCCTGGGTTGTATTTGTTCCTTCCTGATGCAGTGGATGCAAAGATATGCTTGCTCTTGGGTGAAATTTACAAGCACATTTTCCTCCTTGACAGAAACAAAGAGCCACAAAGATTTCCTAGGGAGAGAAAAAAGCTTCCAGAGGCAGGGCTCCAAATGTGAGGGATTTTTCCCTTTGGCATTTTTTAAGCTTAATAATTACACTAGACATATTTATTCAGAAGAAGGCCCACAATCTTCATCCTAACAGGGACTTCATTAAAATTTCCAAGTAACAGATACATCTGCTTCTCGGATGCCTGGGTTCCATGCCATTTATCTCCATCTTAAAGAAGTTACCTCTGAAACTGTGAGTTTCAACTCTGACTAGAGACGGCAGGCCATAGGCAAAGGTCCTTTCTTCCTCTTAGTTTTCTTAGCCATGGTGCAGAATAATAAAAGAAAAGGAAGTCCTCAACTCTTGAACCGTTAGCAAAATACTTTCAATTATCTCTAGTTTTAGGACAACTGAGAAGACAATAATAAATGTCAGGAAGCTTGTTCAACAAACTTTTATAACCCACAGCACATTTTTATATTTTTAAACTAATTAAAGCATTCTAATTGGTATCATTTTCTATTTCAGAATAGTATTTTCCAGGACTAAAAAAAATGCTTTCGTTTATAAGACCTATAATCTAAAATTTTCACCAACTATAATCAGAATACTGTATGGGAGATACTTCCTATATGGAAAATCATCCACTTTTTTTTTAAGTTTTGAAATAACTTTTTAAAAAGTTATAGCTACTTATATTTGATTAGAAAAACATTTTTCTTGTAAGTGTTGGTAAAGAACAGACTAAGTTCTCAGAAATCCTTATGGCTATATATCTCACATCTATTGATAAGCAAAGATGAAGATACTTAATTCTGGTAAAGAGCTTTAGCTCAGTTTTATTCTAATAAGAATGATACTAATGCACATGAATCCATTTCTGCTGCAGTTGGGCTAGGGGCTGGAGTGATATTCTGTATTTCTAACAAGCTCCCAGGAGATGCCAATATTGCCATCCTTGGACCACGCTGAGTAGTGAAGATGCAGAGGAGACAGCACAGCTACCTTTTCATGACCCTCCTTTCAAAGGGTGGGATACGTGAATACTGGTGTCACACAGCCCTGACAATCCTAAGGTGGGAGCCAGGGAGGCTGAACCCTCTAGATGTACCCTGAGTCTGTTTTTACAGTGAGTTCAAGTATTTTAATCTGATGTTCAAAAAATATGTGAATCCCTTCTTAGTTCAAAACCATAGGCTAGCTACTGTGTGACGTGACACAATTTTGTATAACACAAATACAATGATCTCATTAAATTTAGCATCTGTGCCCTGATCATCACCTCTTTAAGGACTAAAATATTCTTCATTGTTATTTCTTTCTCCCCACTATTTATTTTGAAAAAAATAAAGTAAACCTATAGCAAAGTTGAAAGAATTATGTATCAGTTGACATGATATTGGGAGATTATAATGATGTGAAAAGCCAGTGCCATATATAAAGAGAAGTGCTGACAAATTTTGGCTGGGGATCGAGCTGGTGTAGGTGTGTGCACAGATGTAATGTGTGGACATGTGTGTGGCTACTGGGGGCTCCTCCAGGAACCAGGTCTGTCGCGAAGATAACCACTTATGCCAGCAGTCTCTGAGAGAGGATGGGTGGTCAAATGAAAGAGTCTCAACGTGTAATGTGAGAATCTTACTAAAATGTAGATTATGATTTAAAGGGCAGAGGAGTGGCCTGAGAGTCTGTATTTCTAACTAGATCTCAGGTGATACTCGGCTTGCTTTTCCGTGAACCACACTGTGAGTAGGAGAGGTCTAGTAAAATAGGTGGGGATTTCACATCAGAGAAAAGGGAGTTTTTTGTTTAGTTTTTTGTTTTTTGAGACAAAGTTTCGCTCTTGTTGCCCAAGCTGGAGTGCAAAACAATCTGGGCTCGCCGCAACCTCCGCCTCCCAGGTTCAAGTGATTCTGCAGCAATTTGAGAAGGGAGTTTTAATCCTGCCTCAACCTAGGATAGCTGGTGACCCTTGAGTAAATGACTGAACTTCAGCTTCCTTATCTGTAAAAATGGTCATCATGATACATACCTTACGGCTTGTAAAGATTGAACAAGAATGTAAATACAAGGGTCATGACAAAGTAAAAGTTCAAACAAAATTTTCCTTTTCCCTCAATTTTGAATATACAATATATAATTGCTTTAGAAAACAGATTTTGTTCCATAAAACAAAATTCACTTAGAAAGCCTGTGTGAATCCATTCAGTCTCATGACCCTTTTTCAAAGTAAATATTCCTCATATGTATTTGTTTTTATAGCAAATTAAGACTTTAAGATTTCCCTGAGGCAAAAACAAAACAATTGGCCAAGTCAGATAAGAATACAGAAAGTATTATGCCTAGTCCCAAAACCTAACCGCTAATCCACTCAACCTTCTCCTTAGTGAAGTGATGTAACGGATGGGAGAAACATGGGCAATTCTGGAACTTTCCAGTATAGCCAAGGGAAAAGGACCTGCGATAATGTAGTTTTAAAAACCTAAGATTTCTTTAATGTACTTGGGAGAGACAATCTGAAATAAGCAGTAACCACATAAAACCACATTTGCATAAGGTTTTACTGTTTCATTTTCTCGTATAGCATGATCATTTGAGCCTCAAAAAATCTTATGTCTCAGGAGAGTCAGGTATTTTGCAAATGAGGAAACTGAGGCCCAAAGAGGTAAAGTGATTTCTTCACTCTGCTGCAAGTTATTGGGTAATAAAAAAGCCCTGCCCCAGAGGGCCTGCCTCCACCATCATCTACTCTTTTGTTTTGCCAGGGGTGGGAGGTTAAGGTGGGGAGGGAGATGAGGAAAGCAGGGTAACAGTCTGTTCAGGCAGGCAGTGAGCAGCAAAGAGGCTCTGAAAAATGGAATGTTTCTTTTGCCTTCCAGTCAATTCTGGGTTCAATGATTTAGTGCCTGTGTTCTCAGTGACATTTGTTGGGGTGGAGTTAAGTAAATCCCATTGAAGGGGGAGCAAAATCTCACATGATTTATTTTTTAAATGTTTTGGAAAATTCACAAGTTTCATTTTTGGATTCACCCAATCGTTTTCCTGTTTTCAATATGCCTTTTTTCTGGCTCCAGTTTTCTCCTGTTCTCTCTATTGGTTTCTGATAATATTCCAATTTAAGGAAGTTTGACAAATTATTAAAACACTTACATGAAATTCAGATTTTTTTTTCCTGAATATTGTTTCATATTTATTGATACCTGGGAAACATAAAGCCATTTTAATGAAGAACATTGAAGGAATAGGATTCGCAGTGTATATGTTAAGTAAAATTCCTATTCTGTACACTATCACAAGTCATTTTGATTGGCTTTCTCTGCAGATAAAATATATATTCTACTAAAATTAAAAGATAACTAAACTTTCAAAAGCAATACTTTAGAAGATTCAGCAGCACATGCTAAGAGGAGCTATTTTATTTTTATTTATTTTTTTAAACACAGTCAAATTTAGCAGTGGGGGGTTGTATACCAACTTTAGTCACACTAATGTAAATAAATTCTGATAACCCACTACCATCGGACCAGCCGAGCTATTTTATTTTTGAGGCTAAGTGTCTCTCTGTTATCCACGCTGGGGTGCAGTGGCACGATATCAGCTCACTGCAATCTCCTCCTCCCAAGTTCAAGCAATTCTCCTGCCTCAGCCTCCTGAGTAGCTGGGACTACAGGTGTGCACCACCATGCCTGGTTAGTTTTTTGTATTTTTAGTAGAGCCGGAGTTTCACTGTGTTGGCGAGGCTGGTCTCCAACTCCTGACCTCCTGAGCCTCCCAGAGTGCTGGGATTATAGGCATGTAAACTAGGCCTGCTCTCGGCCTAGTTTATTTGACATTTTACTACCCAAGCATCTTTCACTGTTACTTTTATTTTCTTTTGAATTTTTTTGAATTTTAAAACTTTTTAAATATATTTTTAATTTTTACGAATACATAGTAGTTACACGTATTTATGGGGTACATGTGCTGTTTTACTACAAGTATACAATGTGTAATGAGAAAATCAGGGTAATTGGAGTATCCATCACCTCAAACCTTTATGATTTCTTTGTGTTAGTTTAATCATTACTTTTAAACTTAGTGATTGTAGATGTTTAATAAAATAACAGGAACAGACAAGACCCATTCAACAAATAACTTGATAATTATTCACTGGGCCCGGCTGAAACAGGACAGACAAGGTCCTGCCCTCAGGAAGCTAACATTCTAGTACTTTCTCAAATGTTTTTCTGATCATGAGCTTGTCTACTCACATCTTTGGAGATGAATATTTTATTATATTCTTTTAAATTTTTTGAAAAAAGCCATTAATTATAAAATGGTAAGTTTCTTTTCTAAAATTTTTATTTTAGGTTTGGAGGTACATATGAAGGTTTGATACATAGGTAAACACTTGCCACAGGCGTTTGTTGTACAGATTATTTCATGACCAGGTATTAAGCCCAGTACCCAATAGTTATCTTTTCTGCTCCTCTCCCTCCTCCCACCCTCCAACCTCGAGCAGACTCCAGTGTCTGTTGTTTCCTTCTTTGTGTTCATAGATTCTTATCATTTAGCTCCCACTTAGAAGCGAGAACATGTGGTATTTGGTTTTCTGTTTCTGCATTAGTTTGCTAAGGATAATAGCCTCCAGCTCCATCCATGTTTTCTCAAAAGACATAATTTTTTTTATGGCTGCATAGTAGTCAATGGTGTGTATGTACCACATTTTCTTTATCCAATCTGTCACTGATGGTCATTTAAGTTGATTCCACGTCTTTGCTATTGTAAATAGTGCTGTAACGAACATTTGTGTGCATGTGTCTTTATGGCAGAATGATTTATATTCCTTTGGGCATATTCCCAGTAATAGGATTGCTGGGTCGAGTGGCAGTTCTGCTTTTGACTCTTTGAGGAATCACCACACTGCTTTCCACAATGGTTGAACTAATTTACACTCCCACCAACAATGTATAAATGTTCCCTTTTTCTCTGCAACCTTGCCAGCGTCTGTCACTTTTTAAACTTTTTAATAATAACCATGTGACTGGTGTGAGATGGTATTTCATTGTGGTTTTGATTTGCATTTCTCTTTTTTTAGGGAGGCAGAGAGGGCAGAGTCTTGCTCTGTTGCCCAGAATGGAGTGCAGTGACATGATCTCGGCTCACTGCAACCTCCGCCTCCTGAGTTCAAGCAATTATCTTGCCTCAGCCTCCTGAGTAGCTGGGATTACAAGTGTGCACCACCACACCTGGCTAATCTTTGTATTTTTAGTAGAGAGATAGTTTCACCATTTTGGCCAGGATGGTCTTGAACTTCTGACCTCAGGTGATCCACCTGTGAAAGCCACAGCACCCAGCCTGATTTGCATTTCTCTATTGATCAGTGATATTAAGCTTTTTTTCATATGCTTCTTGGCAACACCTATGTCTTTTGAGAAGTGTCTGTGTACTTTGCCCACTTTTTAATGGACTTTTTTGGCTTTTGCTTCGAAGTTTGTTTAAGTTGCTTGTAGATGCTGGCTATTAGGCCTTTGTCAGATGCATAGTTTGCAATTTTTTTATTATTATTATTTTTGCTGTGCAGAAGCTCTTAAGTTTAGTTAGATCCCACTCATAAATTTTTGCTTTTGTTGCAATTGCTTTTGGTGTCTTTGTCATGAAATCTTTGCCTGTTCCTATGTCCAGGATGGTATTGTGTAAGTTATCTCCCAGGATATTTATAATCTGGGGTTTTACATTTAAATCTTTAATACATCTTGAGTTGATTTCTGTGTATGGTGTAAGCAAGGAATCCAGTGTCAATCTTCTGCATACAACTAGACTGTTATCCCAGCACCATTAGTTGAATAGGGAATCTTTCCCCCATTGTTTGTTTTTGTCAGCTTTGCTGAAGATCAGATGGTGGTAGACGTGTGGTCTTATTTCTGGGCTCTCTATTCTGTTCTGTTGGTCTATGTGCCTGTTTTTGTACCAGTATCATGGTGTTTTGGTTACTGCAGCCTTGTAGTATAGTTTGAAGTCTGGTAACATGATCACTTCCATTTTGTTCTTTTGTTTAGGATTGCACTGGCTATTCAGGTTCTTCTTTGGTTCCATATGAATTTTAAAATACTTTTTTCTAGTTCTGTGAAGAATGTCATTAGTAGTTTGAAAGTAATAGTATTGAATCTGTAAATTGCTTTTGGCAGTATAGTTATCTTAATGATATTGATTCTTCCTGTCCATGAGCATGGGATGTTTTTCTGTTTGCTTTTGTCTTCTCTGATTTTTTGAGCACTGTTTTGTAATACTCATCATAGAGATCTTTTACCTCCCTGGTTAGCTGTGTTCCTAGGTATTTTATTCTTTGTGTGGCATTGTGAACGGGATTGCCTTTCTGGTTTGGATCTTAGTTTGGCTGTTGTTGGTGTATAGGAATGCTAGTGATTTTTGTACACTGATTTTCTACCATAAAACTTTGCTGAAGTTGTTTATATGCTGGAGGAGCTTTTGGGCTGAGACTATGGGGTTTTCTATAATAGATACAGAATCATGTTATCTGCAAACAGAGATAGTTTGACTTCCTCTCTTTCTATTCAGATATCCTTTATTTCTTTCTCTTGCCTGATTGCTTTTGCTAGGACTTCCAATGCTATGTTGAATAGGAGTGGTGAAAGAGAGCATCTTTATCTTGTACTGGTTTTCAAGGGGAGTGTTTCCAGCTTTTGCCCCTCAGTATAATGTTGGCTATAGGTTTTTCATAGATGACCTTTATTATTTCGAGGTATATTCCTAAAATACCTAGTTTTTTAAGAGTTTTTAACTGAAAGGGTGTTGAATTTTATCAAAAGCCTTTTCTGTGTGTATTGACATAATCATGTGGTTTTTGTCTTTAGTTCTGTTTATGTGATGAATCACATTTATTGATTAGTGTATGTTGAACCAACCTTGCATGCCAGGAATAAAGCCTACTTAATCATGGTGGATTAGCTTTTTGATGTGCTGCTGGATCTGGTTTGCAAGTGTTTTTTTCTTTTGCTTTTTTTTTTTTTGAAGATTTTTGCATCAATGTTCATCAGGGATATTGGCCTGAAGTTTTCTTTTTTTTTGTTGTGTCTCTGCCAGGTTTTGGTATATGGATGATGCTGGCCTCATAGACTGAATTGGGAAGGTGTCCCTCCTCCTCATTTTTTGGAATAATTTCTATAGGAATGGTAGTAGCTCTTCTTTGTACATCTGATATATTCCAGTTGTGAATTCATCAGGTCCCAGGCTTTTTTCGGTTCGTTGGCTTTTTATTACTGACTCAATTTCAGAGCTCATTATTGGTCTATTCAGGGAATCAATTCATCCTGGCTCAATGTTGGGAGGTTGTATGTGTCCAGAAATACAACCATCTCTTCTAGGTTTTCTAGTGTGTGTGTATAGAGATGTTCATAGTAGTTTTGGATGGTTGTTTTTATTTCTATGGAATCAGTAGTAACATTCCCTCCATCATTTCTAATTGTATTTTTTTGGATCTCCTCTCTTCTTATTTGTCTAGCTAATGATTTTATTAATTTTTTCAAAAAACAAACTCCTGGATTTATTCATCTTTTGAATGGATTTTTATATCTCAATTTCCTTCAGTTCAGCTCTGATTTTTGTCATTTCTTGTCTTCTACTAGCTTTGGGGTTGACTTGTTTTTGCCTCTCTAATTATTTCACTTGTGAAGTTCAATTGTTATTTTGAGATCTTTCTAACTTTGTGACGTGGGCATTTAGTGCTCTGAATTTCCCCTTAACGCTGCCTTAGCTGTGTCCCAGAGATTCTGGTATGTTGTATCTTTTCTCTCATTATTTTCAAAGAAATTCTTCATTTCTGCCTTAATTTCATTACTTACCCAAGAGTCATTCAGAAGCCTGTTGTTTAATTTCTATGCAATTGCATGGTTTTGAGAGATTTTTATAGTCTTGACTTCTATTTTTATTATGTTGTGGTCTGAAAGTGTGTTTGGTATGATTTCGGTTATTTTACATAAAATAATAGGTTTCTGTCCTCCACTATGTACTATATTCCTGAAAGGCAGAAACCATAGCTTCGTTATCTTTCTATATTGCTTAATAACCAACAGAGTGCTTTCCTTTTTCATAGCACTCAATAAATACTTGTGAATTCAAGCTTCTGGATGAAGTTATTCAGAGAATTTGATGAACTGACTACATTAGATAACAGAATTTATTAGATAAACAGATATTTTTCATCCAAATTCTGTGCTTTTCAGGGTCAAATATGAGACTGGGATGAAAAAACAATCCATCTCTTTGAAAGCATGTAGCTAGTCTTCTCACAGCTTTAAAGAGGAAAAAAAAATGTTAAACATTTTTTTTCTTACAGTGACAGTTCTGGCCCTATTCAAGAGGTCACAGTTGTTACACAGCAATAAAACCTGGTCAGAAATCCATGGTGCCTACAGGGCAGCACATGTCAAAGCTCAAATCCCAAGCAGGTTGCAAGTGTCATCCCATTGGATTTACATATGCAATGAAATTCCCTAAAATCACAAATATTACTCACTGGTAGAGTGAGTAATTTAAGCAAACTTGCCTTTCTGAAGAGCTTCAAATATTCACATAACGGAAGGGTGTATGCCTTCCCTGATTAAAACAACTGTTTCTGTGGCAGCTTATGGTGAACCTCTCTTTCCTTCCTTCCTTCCTTCCTTCCTTCCTTCCTTCCTTCTTTTCTTTCTTTCACAGAGTTTCCCTCTTGTTGCCCAGGCTGGAGTGCAATGGCGCAATCTCAATTCACTGCAATCTCCACCTCCCAGGTTCAAGCAATTCTCCTGCCTCAGCCTCCCGAGTAGCTAGGATTACATTCAAATGCCACCACATCTGGCTAATTTTGTATTTTTAGTACAGATAGGGTTTCACCATGTTGGTCAGACTGGTCTCGAACTCCTGACCTCAGATGATCCACCTGCCTTGGCCTCCCAAAGCGCTGAGATTACAGGCATGAGCCACCGCACCCAGCCAGTGCACCTCTTTTCTAAATATGAAGCCAGCAGAGCCATATTTGCTTGGATAACTTGTCTGTTGCATTCGACACCTGTCACGATCTGACAAAAATATGATTTTTTGAAAGCAAGTACTATGAAGATCATATTTTATAACAATACTGACCCTATAACCTTTATTTCCTTTTTTACTCAGCTTACTTCCCAACTATTTTGTCATCCATCATTGAATAACTTAATAAATAAAGTAGATTATCTGGACCTCAATAAATGTACATAACAAAACAAATTGTGCTGAGGACTGCCCAGCTGTAACAATCTGTATTTCTTATTAAGGGAAGAGCCACAGTGATGGCAACTGAATCTAAGACGAAATCCAGTGTGTTTTTAGAATCTGATGGATCCAGTGGTGTGCTGGTAAATGTTTAACAACAGCTCTCCAAAAAAAGAAAGAAAAGAGCCCTGATTTATGGTGTTTGTTGATTTTCATGGTATAAATACTCCCACCGCAGCCATTTTCAAGCTGACAACATGGAATCAGAGTCAGAAAGAAATGCTACACTTGGCTCTGATGACTCCATAGGAGCTAATCCCATCATATCCCTTGGTAAAAAATTCACAAAATGGGGTCTCCTTTTCACAAAACTGCTAAAAATAAATTCAAAGTCTCATCTCATATCACGATTGACATACAGAAGAAAGGAAATCTGTGACAGATGTTGATACACAAAGCCCTCATAAAACAATAGGGATGGCATTTCAAAGTCTTTTGGAAAAGAAGTTCAAAACAACAGCTTTGGTAACAGAGGTGGATGTTACCATCATTTTTCTTCTTCCAGATATCATCTAATGTATTATTTTTAAGAGTTAACATTCATAAATCTTTAAAAGTAAAAATTCTTTACTTTTACTTCAAATCTTAAAAAGTAAAAAAATGTATTATTCAATATTATCAGGGAATAAGTATTTTACAGAATCAATTATTTTTAACATAACAAGTTCAATCCTGCGATCAAAAACTGTTTAAATATTATTCTAATCACATCACATAAAATTTTGGGGAAAATGTAGCAATTCTCTGACTTAGACAATGCATAATGGATGTCATTACATTACCGGTTCTTCTTTTAGGACATTAAAAAGATTTTGGACTGGTCTGTAAAACACTGCAGTGCACTGAGGAGCTATTTAAATAAATTGAGCTGTGGGAGTCCCCCTGCTCACTGTTATGTTCTGGAGTATTTAGGCTGGCTTTTTATATTTCTCCCTTCCTTTCATCCTTTCTGCCTGCTGTGAGCTGTCACTTGCTGTCTGAGTGACGGCCTCTGGCTATTTCACTGCCTCCTCCCATTTCTAATTTGCTGCTTCTAACGGGCTAAGGCTAGGAAACAAAGCAGTCAGCCCACCTTCTTTGTCTTACGTATGAAATAGACTCAGAAAGAAGGCTTTGGAGGCTCTCCTATGAGGAAAGGTTAACTATTTCAATCCATCAAAGTTGATACCTAGTTTCCCCACTGGAACTTAATCTGTACATTTCCTAAAACAAAGAAAATGTCCTAGTGTGCCCATGATCCTGTGCAATGAAACCTGGGGCTGAGATCTACATTGCTCACAAATTGACTAAGATATTACAATTGTCTCTCATCTTACAATACCTTGAAATATTGAGTGGCTTTTTTCCTATCACAGGACATCTCCAAGAATAGACTTGTCCCACTAATTAGAGTTGGATTCCTGACATGAAATCTGTTACCTTTGCTTCCTTTTATTCAGGGTTGTCTACTGCCTCTGATGTGTCACCTATAGTCACACAGAGAAAGACAATTCTGCTTAACAATTGAGATCTTAGGCCGGGCATGGTGGCTCACGCCTGTAATCCCAGCACTTTAGGAGGCCGAGGTGGGCAGATCATGAGGTCGGGAGTTTGAGACCAGCTTGGCCAACATGGAGAAATCCTGTCTCTACTAAAAATACCAAATTAGCTAGGCGTGGTGGCGCATGCCTGTAATCCCAGCTACTCAGGAGACTGAGGCAGGAGAATCGCTTGAACCTGGAAAGCGGAGGTTGCAGTGAGCTGAGATCGTGCCATTGCACTCCAGCCTGGGCAACAACAACAACAAAAAAACCAACCTGAGACCTTTTTGTCCCAATCTTTTTCCCCACTTAGATAAAGTTTACATACAGAAATGCATACATCCTAAGTATACAATTTAATGAATTTTGATCAATGTATACACCTAAACAATCATCACTCCAACATAAACTTTCTTTTTTTCAGATGGAGTCTTGCTCTGTCTCCCAGGCCAGAGTTGCAGCGGCTCACTGCAACCTCCACCTCCTGAGTTCAAGCGATTCTCCTATCTCAGCCTTCCAAGTAGCTGGGACTACGGGCATGTGCCACCACACTCAGCTAATTTTTGTATTTTTAGTGAAGATAAGGTTTTATCATGTTGGCCAGGCTGGTCTTGAACCCTTGACCTCAGATCACCTCAAGTGATCTGCCCACCTCAGCCTCCCTCCTAAAGTGCTGGGATTACAGGTATGAGCCACTGCGCCCAGCCGTGATATAAACATTTTATCACTGGAAAGAGTTCTGTATGCCCCTTCCAGTCACTTTTCACCCCTCGCCAGCAATCACCATGCTAAACCCGTTCTCTGAATTTTGTCTCTGGTTTTTCTGGCTCAACACACAGTCTTTGGGATTTAGCCATCTTATTCTTTGGATCAATGGTTCATTCCTTTTCATTGCTAAATAGTTACCCAGTGTATAATATACCACAATTTGCATATCCATTCCATTGTTGATGGATACCTTTCTAGCTTAGAACCATTATGAATAATACTCTGCAAACATTCTTACATAAATCTGTGTCTGAACATCTGTTTTTATTTCTTTTAGGTAAATATCTAGGAGAGAAATTGCTAGGTCATGAGGTAAGTGAATATTTAACCTTTTTGTCCTCAACATTTTGTTATAAAATTTTTCAGACATACAGAAAAAAATGAAAGGAACTGTCCAATGGATTGTCTCAATACCCACCACCTAAATTCTACGAGTAGCATTTTGCTAATTTACTTTATCATGTATCTATTCTCTCATTTATCCATCCATCCATCTTATTTTTTGATGCACTCCAAAGTAAGTCGTACCTATCAGTACGCTTTACCCTTCAACATGCATATTACTGGCCAGGCACGTGGCTCACACCTGTAATCCCAACATTTTGGGAGGCTGAGAAAGGTGGATCACTTGAGCTCAGGAATTTGAGACCAGCCTGAGCAACATGGCAAACCCTTGTCTCTCTCTCTCTCTCTCTCTCTCTCTCTCTCTCTCTCTCTCAGATTTTTCCCCCTTTTCCATTGCACCAGTCCTCCATTGTCTACTGAACCTTTTCTCAGAATCATGCACTAGTTAGTGCAGGAACAATTGCTTCGTTGTGTTCAGTCATTTAACACCAATTGCAGAGAGAGCTCCCGCTCTCTGCGTGCAGGTGCTCAAAGCTCAGGGCTTTTGTTTTTTATTTCTTTATTTTTTTGACTCTTCACCAAGCCTCTTTTCCATAACTCTAGCTTCTCTTGTTATTAATTTTACAGAGCAGAGGGAGATTCCTTGTGTATCCCGCACACTCCATACAAGTCCTGCTACAGACTCCTTTTTTTTTTTTTTTTTTTTTTTTGTCCCCCAGGGTAGCAGGTTGGTTCTTGACCTATCCTGTAGGCTTCTTTAAGCTATGGCAGTGGGAAGGGTTTTGTTTTTGTTTTTGTTTTTGTTTTTGTAGAGATGAGGTCTGCTTTATAGCCCAGGCTGGTCTTGAACTTCTGGCCTCATGCAAGCATCCCGCCTCAGCCTCCCAAAGTGCTGACGTTACAGGTATGAGCCACTCACTTTGGCCTTTGATAGAAAAAAACAGTCTCTAGATAGTCCAGACTTCATGTGAATTGAGAGAGCTGTGGGATTTGTTTTTTCTGGAACATCACTTTTCTTGCCTTTTTGATTCCTGAAGGTTTGTCTGCTGCTGTATTCCAGTTCAGTCCCTTAGTATACAGCTTATATCGGCTACTATGATTTGCCTAAAATCAGAAAATACTTAAATGAAAAATGTATATACATACTTTTAAGAAATGCATTCTCAGTATATTAAATAATCAAACGAACTAAAATGTTTACTTTTTACACAGTTGGCTTCTTACCGCCAGCCTTCGTTAAAATGCTTATCATTTTAATTTATGCAAGTTACTCACTCCACAACTAGTTTACTCTAAAAATATAAACATTATACCAAAGTCAGTAAATGCAGTCGATTTTTTTGTTTGTTTGTTTTTTGTTTTTTTTTTGCATGAGAATTCTTGGAAAAACATTTCAATCACCTAAAATATCATTAATTTAAAACTAATTAGACTAAATAAGATTTGGCAAATTTCTACCCTTCAGACAAATTGTTCGTATTTTTCTTAATGTGTTCATGCATGTTACCATGGAAACAGTGAAGTCAAAACACAGCAGCTAGTGCATTGTTCAGCTCAGGACTTCCTACTATAGATTTGATTAAGTAACCTGGCCTGCTCATTTTGAGAATCTGAGAACATAGCATTGTTTCTTTAGTAAAAGCATGGTCAGCATTCAGACATAATCAATAAGGCAGTAAGAATTAGATGTTACATGTAATCATTGCCCTTTTTTATGTGATAAAATAAGGAAAAGGTAAATCACTTCAGTTGTTTATGTGATAAATGCAGTGGGCTTCATTCTGTGCAGCAGTGGGGCTTGATCTTATAAAAGGAATGAAAAAAACTGCTTATTTGGTAAATGAGACAGGTGGCCTTTTTGACTAAAGCACCAAATAAGGCATTTTTGGGACTCATTTCCTTTGCAGATGCATTGAATATTATTCTCCGTCTTCCTGCCTTGCACAATACTTAAAACAATAGAAAAATGCACCTCTTTTTCAATGAGGCGTACTTGTGGTCTTAATGATTTTGTCTTTACAAGCCCCTTTTATGGCATGCTCTCTTGCAGAAATGTTTCTTTTATCCCCACTGGGCTTCATCTAGAAAGTCAATATGGTTGTGATTTCTACATTCTGTTTCTTTTACTGTGAAAACTGGCCAAAAACAAAAAGGGCACTCCTGTGCTTTGATTTAATCCACTTCAAGGACAGATGTTATTAGAGGCCAGAAAAGGTAGGTTATGCGTATGCAAGGATCCCCTCCCCACTACTTTATAAGGACACAGAAAGAGAAATGCCTTAGGTGTGTTTTACAAACAAAAATGAATAGTATGAATCACCGGAGAAAAATGGGAAACTGTCCCGTTCCGACCTTTACCCATCACCCACAAAACAAAATTGGTCATTTTTATGAAATCTTCCTTTTCTTTGAATCTAAGCACTCCTATGGAATTTTGAAGCTGACCAATAAGAGTAATTTGGCTTCTGAGCAAGAGTTTTATTCAGTAACAGGCAAATCAGTCAAGCAGCTGAATACTTCCAGTGACTTGTATAAAAAAAAATTCCTGCTGTAGCAAATGATGAAATTATTTCATTGCAAGTACAGAAAAGACTAACTCTTTAGCTTTTCCTACTTGACTCTATATGGAAAATATTTCAATAATAGTTTGTTAATGTATTTCTTTCCAATAATTAAAATATGAATATTTACCCATATAATTGCATTTCATCTCAGCAGAGAGATTTGTGGGTATAATTTCTACATATTTCTTAAAGTATGGACCACTCTTTGCGATCTCAGAAATGATATCTCCTTCATAGCACTTAACTTGAAGCATATACCAGATGTCTATGGCATGCATCTTGGCCATAGTTAATCTGTGAATACTACTTAGAGAATGCGCCAATGGACAAGGAGTTATCACTTCAAATCTGCCCAAATGGTCTGTCCGGGAGCACAGAAACGGAGCAGCCTTCCTCCCAAAAATGTTGGTTGGGAGGCGGTGAGGACTGTTTCCCTGCCTTGGGGAAGCCTCGGCCCTCCCCTGCAAGGAAAGCCAGGACAGATGGGCAGTGTATTTGACAAGGAACCCCTGCATCCTTGCTTCAACGCCCTTCTACTCTACTTTAAAAGCAGTACTGTATTTTTTAAGTGTTGTAACTGGCAGCTCTGCCGGCACTGGCTGCAGCTGAACAATCCTCCATTCAAATCAAGCTGCCCAAACCCAGATTCAGTGGAAAGTTGTGATGGAGCACACAGAGGGAGGCCTCTCTGCTCTCCACTGCGCGGAGGGTGAGGGTTATGTCAGGCGCCCTGAAGATTCCAGAGGGAAGAATTCAGCAGAGTTTGTATACAGCATCTATTATACCAGTTTCACAAGGAGGATTTACGAACTGGAAAGATAAAAGTTTACCTTAATTGGCTTCCTTTTGCTGGTGCCACCAGGGTCTGAGCCTCCCCAAATCTCCCTCAAGCAGGAGGCCTTCGTCTCTCTTCCTCGCTTGGAGGCCTCTACAACAACACCAGATTTTGTAGCACTGACATTTCTAAGTAAACATCAGCATAAAGTGTCCCTTATGAGGAAGCCAATGCAGAGCCGAGGAGGGGAGGTATAGGAGGGTTTGCAAGCTTGGTGAGGCGAATTGCCGCAAGGCGAGAAGAGAAAGAGGAGGGAAAGGGGGAGAAGAAAAGATAGGTGGAATCTGCTAATGAGTTTGAGGCTTTTTTTTTTTTTTTTGGACAAATGGCATCTGCTTAATTTTCTAGGAGCTGACGCATTACCTTCCATTAATGTAAATTACCTTCTGACAACACATACATGCACACCCTTCTCTTCATTAGCCCACACATAGCTCAGTGTAGACCCTGTGTTAGCTTCCTAAGCCTGTCCTACCAAAAAGCAAAAACTGAGTGGCTTAAAACCACAGAAGCTTGTTGTCTTACAGCTCTGGAGACCAGAAGTCAGAAATCAAGGCATTGGCAAGGCCAGATGCTGTCTAGGGGTGAAGACTTTCTTGCCTCTCCTAGCTCTGGTGTTTGCCAGCATCCCTGGTGCTCCTTGGCCTTTGAGTGCATCATTCCATTCACGTAGCATCTTCTCCCTCTGTGTCCTCACCTCATCTTTACTGTGTGCCTGTCTGTCTCTGTGTCCAAATTTCCCCTCTTCATACAGACATCAGTCATATTGGATAAGGACCTACACTAATGACCTCACGTTAACTTGATCGTTTCTGTAATGACCTTATTTCCAAATAAGGTCACATTCTGAGGTAGCAGAGGGTGAGGACCTCAACATATCTTTCTTGGGTGATGTAATTCAACCTATAACAGACCCCTATTTGTAAAGCATTTCCCACTGATCTGTGCTTACCTCCTCATAAGTAGCCCACTGCACTACAGGAGGGGAAAGGAGCTTCTCAAGGGAGATGATGCTCTGGATCAGACTACAGTAGTAGAAAAACAGGAGAAGCCTAGTTTATCTAGCCCCCAGGAGCATGTAGAGAAAAAGGCATCAGGGAGGTATTATTCTGATCGCTCATCTGTTGAGGACTCACTATGCACCAGGTCTTTGCTGGGTACTTTCGTAATCATGAGATATCTAAAAGCTGGATCGGCCAGTTCCTTTTAAATTTGTCTTTTTGTTGAACTCTGGCTGAGGACCCTGGGAATATTCCCTAAGAAATAGCATCACCTAGACCAAATCCTCAGTTTTCTAGATGAAGAAACTGAGAGTTAGAGAGGCTAATGAATCTCTCCAATGATGCACAACCAGTTAGTGTCAGAACTAGGGCTAGAATCCGATTTTACTGCTGCCACTCTGGCAGTTTGTGTTTCAACGTGGCCTTCATAACTGACTCTCTGACATATTTGCAAAAGAGAAATGAATTCAACTTTGGTTAACCCATATAAACAGAGCAAAGAAGAGGGCTGGCAGACCCTGCCTGGAACTCTTCCTAGATTTACACCATTTTCCAGTTATTTTCCCCCAAAACTGGAATAGATTGCACATGAGTAGAGAGGAATCTGTATACCATGAACCAAAATAACTCTGCCCTACAAGGGCCTGTGCAGAAAATGGGAATTCAGAGAGAAACAGATATAGCCCCTGCCTTCGAGGAGTTCAGAGACTTGTGGAAGATAAGGAGATATAAGAAATTAAACTGGCTATTTATTTATTTATCTGAGACAGTGTCTCACTCTTGTCACCCAGGCTGGAGTGCAATGGCGCGATCTCAGCTCACTGCAACCTCCACCTTGTGAATTCCAGCTATTCTCCTGCCTCAGCCTCCTGAGTTGCTGGGACTACAGGCACCCGCCATACACTCGGCTAATTTTTGTATTTTTAGAAGAGACAGGGTTTCACCATGTTGGCTGGGCTGGTCTTGAACTCCTGACTTCAGGTGATCCACCTGCCTCGGCCTCCCAAAGTGCTGGGAGTACAGGCGTGAGCCACCACACGCGGCCTAAACTCACTCTAATGGAATAAACATCATAAGGCAGATTTTAAAGAAGCACAGGAAGGATTCGGCGATGGCTGGCAGCGGAATGTGTCTCAAGAGTCGTTTACTAGGCACTCACTGTGGAGGGGTCAGTTCAGAAAGGGAATCTGTGTTGTGCACCCAATGTGCTGGAAGCCCACAGCGGTTTGTGACAGCTACACTGTCAGGTCCTTGGGACAAACGAGTCATAAGTATCAAGAAATTAGAGAGATTACGCTAGAGCAGTTTCTTAAGAATCTTGCGTGCTAGACTAAATAATTTAGACTTTGTCTTGTGGGTAATAAAGGCCCAAAGTTGGTTTTAAGGAAAGGGAGTGCCAGTAATTGTATTTTTCTCTTAGGAGATAGAGAGAGCATCTGACTGGGACTAAGAAACCAAGCACAAAACTTCACCTCCCTTCTCAACACGGACTCTGGTCTAGGGCCTTCCCACCGAGGTAACTGATGTCAGATAACACCCCCAAAACCCAACCAGGCTGCAGGTCACACTCTAGGGCTTCCTAGAAAAGCAGGACCCCTGAGTGACAACTAGAAAATGGGTTTACCTGTGGGAAAATCCAGCTCCAGCACCACAGAGAAAAGCCCCTGACAAATTGCTGGGAGTCAGCAGGAGGGAGGCGCTGACATTTCAGAAAACCCTTTTCCTCCCTCTTTGTCCTTCCCAGTCCGTGCTGTTAATTGTGAGGCTGTCTCCATAGCAAAGTCAAAAAGCACCTTGGCATGTGTGTGGGGCCGTGTCAAGCCATAGGTACATTTTGAGTTTGATACCCAAGTAAACTTTCAGTGGTTCATGCTGCCCTCCCCAAAGGTTAAAAGTAATAAGATCGTTTTTGTGCCTTTGTGGTCTGACTTTTTACAGGCTATTAAGAAGAGGGTTGGGGGATGAGAATGTATCCATATAATTTGCATGTTAATGTTTATTCTTAAAATATCCACTGAGAAAGGAAAAAAACACACTTGAAAGCAAAATATGCTTCAAGAGAACATTTCAGTTTTTATGATCCAAGTGCCAAAAAGAAAAAAAGAAATCAACTCATTTTTCATTCATTTATCACAAGTTTCAAAGATCAATAGTTATATTCAGAGTTTCAGTTAGAGCATCATAATTATATGCTTTAAAAACTCAGAATACAACAAGGTGCAGTGGCTTATGCCTGCAATCCCAGCACTTTGGAAGGCCAAGGTGGGCAGATCACGAGGTCAGGAGTTCGAGACCAGCCTGGCCAACCTGGTGAAACCCTGTCTCTACTAAAGATACAAAAAAAAAAAAAAAAAAAAAATTAGCCGGGCATGGTGGCACGCGCCTGTAATCCCAGTTACTCGGGAGGCTGAGGCAGGAGAATTGCTTGAACTCAGGAGCTGGGGGTTGCAGTGAGCCAAGATGGCACCATTACACTCCAGCCTGGGCAATAGGGTGAGACTCTGTCTCAAAAAAAAAAAAAAAAAAAAAAAAAACAACGAACAAACAAAACAACTCTGAATACAATAAGGAAGTTCATGAAGAGATTCCTTTACCAGCTTCTGGTTCTCCCATTCCTTCCGTCGACAAACATGTCTCAACCACTTGAGTTAGCTGAGGCCTCACCAGGCCCTAGACTGTACAGGATCCTCAGGCTGCTCATCATGGTACACCTCACCTGCAGGAGCCTAAATAAAGCTGGCAAGTGCCCATCAATCCTTTCCGTAAGGAAAGCAAAGGGAACCATATTGCAGTGACCACATTCATAAGGAATTTTCAGGGGTCCATGGATCAGGATAGGAAACTTTTCTCCTAAAGGGGACAACAGAAAATTCATCTTGAGGAAAATAGTGTGGGGAGTAGGAGTTTGGCCTCTCTCCTCTAAAACTTGCCTGAGAGGGTGGGCCTCATGGGCGTTTCCACAGGGTGGCGTACGGGGCATTGCTGTTACCTGCTGAATCACCCTCCCACATCCTGGCCTGCCTGCCTGGTCCCCCCCGGGAGTGTCTGCCGGTGACCACACTTGCTCAGGGAAAGATGAAGTCACTGCCTGCATGAGTTTCAGGGATGGCCAGAGAATGGCCCCTTCAGATAGACTGGGGCCACCCTGGGGAGGTAGGGAGGCTACCTTTCCCTGTGTACTTAACCTAACCCTTTGGGAAAATCCTGAATCAGACTTGGAAGTTCTCCACAGCTTTCTTCACAATTTCCATTCCCTTAATATCTTGTGAAAAGAGAACTTCTGTTTCTCTCTATAGTAAACTCTGTGTGTGTGTGCGTGTGTGCGTGTGTGTGTGTGTGCGCCCATATGCATTAGGGGAGGAGAACTAACCCATAAGCTTTAAAAATAACAATAAAAAATACAGTGAGAGTAAAAGCTAGTAGGAAATGTAGGTTAGAAAATCTGGATTCTGGGTTCAGTTTTGACCTTGTGTGACCTGGAAAACATCAGTTGACGTCTATGAAATGTTTTTCTTCATGGGGATGTGGCATCAGTCCATGAGGACATGCATAGTTGGTATGCATAAGGAAAAGGAGAAGGGTGGCCTAAAACATTTTTTGGTAGCAACTACAGAAATGAATTGGGGAAAAAGCAGAAACTGGGAGGAAAAGGGAATCAGGGCGTGGCTTGAAGAAGAGTGTGCACAGTTAAAAGAACCATCAGCACAGAATCAAAGGTAGGATGATGCCCAACACAGTTTTGTCCCAGCTTGATCCAGGACAAGAATAAGCAGTCTTCCTCTGCTGCTAGATCAAAGCCATCAGAAGGAAACATTGCACTTTAGGCCTGGCACAGTGGCTCACGCCTGTAATCCCAGCACTCTGGGAGGCTGAGGCGGGCAAATCAACTGAGATTAGGAGTTCGAGACCAGACTGACCAACATGGAGAAACCCCGTCTCTACTAAAAATACAAAAATTAGCCAGGCGTGTTGGTGCACACTTGTAATCCCAGCTACTCGAGATGCTGAGGCAGGAGCATTGCTTAAACCCTCTAGGCAGAGGTTGCAGGGAGCCCAGATCGTGCCACTGCACTCCAGCCTGGTTAACAGAGTGAGACTCCATCTCAAAAAAAAAGAAAAGAAAAAGAAAAAGAACAGCACTTTGGAACAGAAAATCGTTTTTTGGAATGAGCATATCTAGCAAGATGACGTGATAACATCTTTTTAAAAACCATATTGACACAGAATCACTTGCGCAAGTTGACTCTTCCATTCTGGCAGATTCATTCAGAAAGAATGCATGTCAATCCAATGCCGATACTAACTCACAGGGTCCTTTTAAGTAAAGATATTTATGTGTGTTGGATTTTTAACCCAAGAAGAATGGGGAAGTGATGAGCTTGCTTTTCTTCTTCGCTGTTTCAGAGCAACGTGCATTACTATTCTTACCCGGGGTTCTGAGTAACGGGCACACGGCAAAGGTAACAGGGGCAGATCATTCAAATCAATAAACTCTGATTATATACCTTTTAGGTTTGAGGCATCACATTGGAGGTACAAAAATAAGTAAGATATGGCCCTGCTCTCAGAAAGAAGCAGATGTGTAAACAGATAAATTGCCACACAGCATTCTAAATGCTATGACACGCCACGATCAGAGCAGGAAGGAGGAGGAAGTGCTTAACTCCTTCTGGGAAGGCTTCACAGGGGTGACAAAAGGTGGAGAGAGGGAGGGAAAGTTGCATTAAACAGACTCTTGAATTACATGTAGAAGTGTTGTTTTGAAAAATGTGGGGAGGGGAGCATTTCACAATCAAACAATTTAAGCAGGTTCTTTACTGCAAGATTTACTATTTACTTTCGTTTGTTACTACTTTGAACACACATGTGTATCTACAGATATAAATATATCTTACAATTATCAAACGAATGATATAAGGTGTTTTACAACCACCCTTCTACAGATTAGGGTAATAGAGGTGTGGAGAGATTAAGAAACTCACGTAAGACACACCTCTAATAAGTGATAGAAGTGAACCAGGAGCTACTCAGCAACATAATAATTAGGGCTTGTGTGTTATGATAAAAAAAAAAAAATTTTTTTTAATGCAAGAACACAGAATGACAATAGTTTTCCTAAGCAGTGAAGTGGTGGCTTGAATCTTCTCATTTCCCAGAGGGAAAGAGGAAATCAACAGAAAGCAAAGAATATCTTTAGGCCAGGCACGGCCTGTAATCCTAATACTTTGGGAGGCCGAGGTGGTCAGATCACCTGAGGTCAGGAGTTCAAAACCAGCCTGGCCAACATGGTGAAACTCCATCTCTAATGAAAATACAAAAATTTGCTGGGCATGGTGGTGTACACCTGTAATCCCAGCTACTCAGGGGCTGAGGCAAGAGAATCACTTAAACCCAGGAGGAAGAGGTTGCAGTGAGCTGAGATTGAGCCACTGTATTCCAGCCTGGGCGACAAAGCCAGACTCCGAGACTCCATCTCAAAAAAAAAAAAAAAAGGAATATCTTCGTAGCATATATAGTATATATTAATTGGAGAAGACCTGTTAACAAATATGTGTTGAGCAAATTCCAAATAGTCTTCTTCAAGATCAAATTCAAAGGTGAAATCAACAAGTGCGTCCATTTGTATGATAGGATTGGTAGGTGTTTGGTGATAAACAAATGACAGTTTGCAGGGTTCGAGGTGTTGGGTATGATATAAGCTTTAGAGTAAGACAATCTACTCCTGAAGCTTAGATGTAAGACGCATCTGAATAGGAAAATGAGAACAGTTGACTGTATGCTATAGAAATACTCTTGAGTAAACTAAGGATAAAATTCCACCAAATCTTTAGAAATGAAATGTTGCTAGTTCTAAGAAAACATCATGGTCCTGTTGTAAAAGAGAGGGCTTTAAAAATATTAATAGTTTCCATTTATTGAGAGATTAACATTTAAGAGCATTGGCTTTGGGATCAGATAGGCCCAGGAGTTCAACATCCCAGCTTTCACTCCTGTAGGTGCAGGATTTTATATAATTTACTCTCTCTGCCTGTGCCCTCATCTGTAAAGTGGAGACAGTAAAACCAATCTTCCAAAGGTTATATGAGGATTTAATGCCTCACACATGTAAAGCGCTTAGCATGGTACCTAGCAAACCATAAAGGTTAAAAAGATAACTACTCTGATAATTACTGTATTATATAGTCTTGTGAGATCAGAGAGGAGAAAAAGGTTGATTCTTTCTGGGAAAAGGAATCAAAGATGAGTTTACACAAGAAAAGTATTTATGGTGCCAAATAGGATGGCTATAGTGTTTTTAAAAGAAAAAAAAAGTAATTACAAGTGTTGGCAGGAATGTGAAGAAATTAGAACCCTCATACATGCTGGTGGGCATGCCTGGTGCAGCGACTTTGGAAAACAGTTTACAGTTCCTCAAAAAGTTAAGCATAGAGGTACCACACGATCCAGCAATTCCTCTCCAAGATATACGCCCAAGAGAAATGAAAATATATCCACAATAAAACCAGTCCTTGTTACTAAAAGTGTTGTTCATAACAACCAAAAAGTGGAAACCACCCAAATGCCCATCAGTTGATGAATGGATAAAGGAAGTGTGGTATATCCATACAATGGAATATTATTTATCCCTAAGAAGGAAGAACTGATAAATGCTGCAACATAGATGAATCTTGAAAATATTGTGCTGGCCAGGCATGGTGGCTCATGCCTGTAATCCTAGCACTTTGGGAGGCCAAGGCGGGCAGATCACAAGGTCAGAAGTTCAAGACCAGCCTGGCCCATATGGTGAAACCCCGTCTCTACTAAAAATACAAAAAACTTAGCCGGGCATGGTTAGCTGGGCGACAAAGCAAGACTCCGTCTCAAAAAAAAAGTATATGAAATAATCAAAAGAGGTTGCAAAAAAGGCACATAGCACACTAATCAGCATGTAAAGGATTGTTTATATTTACTGAATGAATAAGAGAAATCAGAATAAGCTCCCCACCCCCAGGATGGAAACGGAATTGAGGGCTCAGCTAATGACAGAGAGACACAGGAGACAAGAGAGCAATAGGAAATCTCACAGCTCACACTCTCCTACGGAGGGAAAGAACAAAACCAGCCAGCTCCCTGTGTGGGAAAACACTCTCAGCCTCTCGGAAGAAGAACCCTATATTGATTCCAGACATTGTTATTCCTGCATGCAGGGGGAATGAAGAATGAAAAAGGAAACCAACGTATTGACAGGAAACCCAGCTTCTACTTTCTCCTATGTCTTTGATGTCACTGTGGAGCAACCACGAGACTGCCCCGTTGTCACTTGTCAACTTGTTCGTCCCCAAGCCAAGGCAATTGATGAATGTCTAGTCTCATTAAAGTGGATGAGATTTTTGTTTCCAAATCCTGGACAGTGCTAATGTAAATGCTTGTTTATCCATGGTGGTGCAGAATGAAGGGAGTCCATGCTCTGCTCAAGTAAAGCAATGTGTCATGTCATACTGCCAAAAGGTTGCATCATTTCTCAACTTTCCGGAAGACTGGATGGGCGAGAGGTCATCTATGTTTATTTTGCGAAGTTTGGCCTACCAGGAAATGTGTGGGTACAAGAGATATTTTGGGCCCAGGAGACTCTCGCTTTAGATGCTTAATCCAGCAGCATGCGCTATGAGCTTCAGTCCCTAACTAAATCTTTAAAAAGAGTGGCAAGTTGTGAAGTATGCAAGGTTTTTTGGCTGCACTGACAGAGCCACGTATAAAAAACCCTGTTGCCAAACACAGACTAGAACCAGATGACAAAGACTGAAAACACACGCCATGTACTGACTTTTCTATAAAATACTCATTACAGCCTAATCCAGTCATATTCATTCCTAGAAGAATTGCATAATCACTCAGCAATCTATATTAATTACAGTTGTAAATTGACCTTAAAAGAAGATTTATAAACAAAATTGTTCATGTCAAATTTCCTTAAGAATACAGTGGAATTACTTCAACAAAGAAGAAAAATGTTTTAAAGAAGTAATTTTTAACATCCATTTTAACAAATACTACTATTAAAGGCCCACCAACAACCCTCTTCAAGTGTCTGTTGGACATTTTATTTGTGGTTTTCACATCATTCATAATCTAGAAAATAACAGTACCTCTCCCCTGAAAGGAACTACTCCTCTACTTTTTCCCTGTGGTTCCAACAGGGCTGCCAAGGAAAATATCACTCAGATATAATCCTCCAACACACACACACACACACACACACACACACACGCCAACCCTCATCACATAGCAATAGGAAGTAATGAAGCTAATGCAAAGATGAAGACAATACCAAAAGATGGAGACAGAGAGGCCAGCTCTAACCCTGGAGTGCACAGCCAGTATCCCACCCCTCTTGTTTAAACGGTTTGAGTTGTTCCTGTGGCTTGCAACCAAAAGCATCCTAACACCAAAACCCAGGACTTTCACCTCCATAATGGACAGTACTCTCCACTGCACTATGCGGTGTGGAGGAGTCTGGAATAGCACAATGGGGAGTAAAGTTTATATGGCTGTCACTCTTGGAGCACAACCCCATAGACATAAGCTACATGTGAATGATACCCCTGGAGCAGTGCAATGTGAAGTCAAACGGGAATTTTTACCCACGAACACCATCCATCTCGCTACACACCTGGCGCAACTTGGGCTTGGGTAAAGCCAATTCTAGAACTCCTTGCCTAGTACTGCTACTCTTACCACCACTGCTCCAGATTTCATGAAATGCCTTTAAAAACGTTGTTCCTCCACTCTTCTTTGCTTGGATCCTCACAATGCGGGTACCACCTTCTCTATGGAGAATCTTTGAGCTCAACCCCAAGTAGAACAAGGCCACTTCTCATAGCAGATGGTGGCCAATTCTGCCTAATTCCTAGCTCCACAATTCTTGTCCTTAGAAACCCTTGCATTCCCACTTTTCTAGAGGCTACAAGTTCATGTCTCAAAAGTCATGCTAAAGTCAAATGTCCTTCAATCTTTCCAGTCCTCTGAGTTAGTTTGTTTCTCTGACCTGTGCTCCCTTTCCATATTGGATTTGAAAATCCATCCTTCCTGTTGGCTTTTAATATCTTATTAATAGTCACTCAGAAAATGTACTGCCTGTTTTAAAAACATGTTTTAGTCTTGGAAGCGATATTTATCATAACTAGAGAGTTTCTTTATGTGTGGGAATGTGTGGTCTGTCGAGCCCTAGATTCTTTTACCAGTTGCAAATGGATACTTATGATTCACTGCACATGTCTGTAAAGGTCTGCATATTTTACCAGTGGAAGAGGGCAGGACCCCCTCCCTTGAAAAGAGTCTTAATAAAATTGCAAGGCAAACTTCACTGCTGAGCCTCTGATCAAAAACAAACAAAGAAAAATAAAACAAAACAGCAAATGAACAATGGAATCCCCCCCCCAAAAAAAAAACAATTGACCTAAACACCATGCCAAGAGTCACTGTAAAGAAAGTGTCATCTCTTGGCTGGGCACGGTGGCTCATACCTGTAATCCCAGCACTTAGGGAGGCCAAGGCTGGCGGATCACAAGGTCAGGAGTTTGGGACCAGCCTGGTCAACATAGTGAAATGCCGTCTCTACCTAAAATACAAAAAAATTGGCCAGGCATGGTGGCAGACACCTGTAATCCCAGCGACTCGGGAGGCTGAGGCAGGAGAATCACTTGAACTAGGGAGGCGGAAGTTACAGTGAGCCGAGATCACGCCACTGCACTCCAACCCCAGGAGACAGTGTAAGACTGTCTCAAAAAAAAAAAAAAAAAAAAAAAAAAGAGTAATCTCTTAAAGATACACAGTGATGTAAGGAAGTAAGACTCAAAAGTCTCAGAATGTGCCACAGTGCTAGCCACGTGAAATATCAACCCTCACTCCACTGCTGCAGGCATTCACGTTGTGATCCTAAGCCCCTCTTCCAGGCCTATTTCCCACCACACCCTTTGTGCACCCTGTGTTTTAGGCAAACTGAACAACTCATGGAGCCTACATGTTCCAAAGTTCTTCCTGGCTTCCCTCCCTGCCCTTCAGCCTGTGCAGTCTTACACAGCTCATCCTGGGGACGTTATCTCTTTGTCAAAGCTCCTCCTAATCCTCACTTCCTTTCTCCCTCCAAATGCAAAAATAACTTCTCTTTCTTCAGACTCTCAAAATACTTTATTTTGTATTTGTCTGTCGGACTTTATCTTATACAACCTCATTTTAGAATTACTGTTGCCTATTGCTCCTGAGAGCAAAAATAATGGCTTCATAATTTCTGGATTCCCAATGCCTATCACTGTACTGAGTACGCAATAGTTTTTGGATGATCTTTATTGTGAAAATTATTTTTAAAAGTTGAGTGACTCACAGTAACTTTTGATGATATGAATTTTTCCATCAGGGTTTTACCTAAAATCTCTCTAGATCAAAGTTAGGCAATACTTTTTTTTTTTTTGAGGTGGAGTCTCACTGTGTCACCCAGGCTGAAATGCAGTGGTGTGATCTCAGCTCATTGCAATCTCCCCCTCCTGGGTTCAAGCGATTCTCCTGCCTCAGCCTTCCAAGGAGCTGGGATTACAGGCATGTGCCACTACACTCAGCTAATTTTTGTATTTTTAGTAGAGACAGGGTTTCACCATGTTGGCCGGGCTGATCTCGAACTCCTGACCTCAGGTGATCTGCCCACCTTGGCCTCCCAAAGAGCTGGGATTACAGGCATGAGCCATCATGCCCAGCCACAACAATACTTTTTCTAGAAGTGAGTCTTACAACACTAATTCTTAGTGTGTGTCATTGAGTGAATGTTCATGTCCCTCAAAGTCTATATGAAGAAATTCTAGCTCCAAGTGTGATGGTATATGAGGTAGGGTCTTTGGAAGGTAATTAGGTCAGAAGGATGCAACCCTCATGAATGGGAGTAGAACTCCTATAAAAGAGACCCCAGGTAGCTCTCTCATTCTCTTCCTGCCATGTGATGATATAAGAAGACAGCAGTATGCAACCCCTAAGAGAGGTCTCACCAGAACGCAACCATACTGGGTTGGGTTCAGAGTCAGACTTCCAGACTTCTAGACTCCAGAACCTTGAGAAATAAATTTCTGTTGTTGATAAACCACCCAGCCTATGGTACATTGTTACAGAGCCCAGACTGACTAAGACAGTGGAGTGTTGCCGTAATAAATACCTAAAAATGTGGAAATAGCTTTGGAACTAAGTAAAAGGTAGAGACTAGAAGAGTTTGTTTTGAGGTACATGCTAGAAAACCCTAATTTGCTGTGAATGGAATTTTAAAGATGATTGTAAGACAGAAGGCAAAAATACTTTCATTGGATTGGTAGCTCATGCTAGGAAAAGAACAGGAACTCATATTACTGAGAAGAGGACCTACTGTGTGTCAGACATCATGCCACACACGCTGTATATCTCAACTTTCATCTAAGCAAGTAGATCACCTCCATGGTAAAAGCAAGCATCTCCGTATATAAATTTATCTTTTGAACTTCAGGACAATTTCATCTAACAAATTACATATCTATCTTTTTGTTATTTTTTTATATATTATTTGTTTTCCCCCACCTTCTTCCCTAACTAAAGCAGAGTTTTGTCTCTTTTTAAATGTCTTCTTCTTCCTTTTTTTTTTTTTCACCACTGTATTCCCGGTACCTAGAATAGTGCTGGGGAATCAGAGCAGACACTCAAAATATATTTACTGATCAGATGGTAAATAAGGATCGGCCTTAACGTTTTCTGTTTACGTCCCTACAAGTTCTATCCTAGCAGGTCTTGCAGTCGATCCCTGAGAATAAAATGACCATTTTAAACATTTGCATGTGAAGATCACATTCTTCGCTGTAAATAAAACGCAAACATTTCTCCCAAGTGACCCAGCATCACAGGTGTACATCCTGAGAACCAGATGGGTGAAGAGGGAGGCAAAAACCCCCCGCCATGTTCCAACCCTACAGACGGCTTTTTAAAAGACAAAATGAGAGAAAGCTTGAAAAACAGCCAGAACCTCTTGCAGAAAGAACTCCCCTGTGGAATGATGGAAAAGTTTGGAACCAAGGTTTCCCTAGGGCTGGAAGTGTTATTGGCCTCAAGTACTGAACCAATAACACTGCTGGAGTGAGCGTGGGTTTCAAGCTCAGCGCCTGCCAAATCCAAGATTTCTCCTCCCCAGTTCTGAAGGCAAACCAGATAGAAATTAAATCTGCTGGGTAACTGAGGTACAGTGGAAAGTACACGTGGTTGCAGCTAAGAGGAGTCGTTTATAGATGTATTTGTTAATACCAGCTTGTTTTTCCATTGACGTTCCTTAGATTCTTGCATAATAGTGTTTCATTAACCAGTGTGTGGGTGTTACTAGTAACTGTACACTCTTAAGTAAATAAGGCAGGTGAGGGATGTTGTCAGTGAAAAAGGTATTGATTTAGTTTTTGTTTCACTGAATTTTTTTTCATTTAATTTTTTTTTAGCAATGGGGTCTCATTCTGTCAACCGGGCTGGAGTACGATCATGGCTCACTTAAGTCTCAATCTTCTGGGTTCAAGCAATTTTCCTGCCCAACCCTCCAAAGTACCTAGAACTACAGGCACACGGCACCACACCCAGCTAATTTCTTAATTTTTTGTAGAGATGGGGTGTCGCTATGCTGCCCAGGGTGGTCTCAGACTCCTTGTCTCAAGCAGTCCTCCTGCCTCAACCTCCCATAGTGCTGGGATTACAGGCAGGCATCGTCATGCCCACCAATTTGTCTTTTTTCCTAACTCGCAGAACAAAATAATAAGCCTGTTTGTTTCAAGATCTCCACCTAGATAAACAGAGAATTCTAAACACGAAATATTTCTGAAACTTCAACCTAAGAGAAACTGCTGCATTTTTTAGAGTGTTTTGTCTGTTTGAATGTTTTTCTTCTTTTCCAACTGTATTGTGAAAAAGAAAACAAGAAACCAATTATTTCTCCCTTCTTGGCCCATCCCTTGTCTTTAATGTCATCTTTGAAATGACGACACCAAGGTCAGCAGTGACTTCTGTAAGTGGCAGATGCGTTACCCTCACCAAGATAAGGATGAGCATAAAGGAACATCTGGCTTTTTGGTTTTTGGACCAACACATGATAGAAGGAGTCTCTTTGATTTTTTTTTTTTTTTTTTTTTTTGAGTCAGAGTCTTGCTCTGTCACCCAGGCTCGTGTATAGCGGCATGATCTCAGCTCATTGCAATCTCCGCCTCCCAGGTTCAAGTAATTCTCCTGCCACAGCTTCCCGAGTAGCTGGGATTAGAGGCATCCACCACCACACCCGGCTAATTTTTGTGTTTTTAGTTGAGACAAGGTTTCACCATGTTGGCAAGGCTGGTCTCGAACTCCTGACCTCAGGTGATCTGCCTGCCTCGGCCTCCTGAAGTGCTGGGATTACAGGTGTGTTAGCCTCTGCTCCTGGCCCTCTTTGATTCTTTATGCTTTTCAAATTCATCCATCTCCCTAACAGTCCCCTCATCTCAAGCTTAAATTCAACTATAATAGTATTTATAAGTGTCTGTCATATACCATGCTTTTGATACATATTAATAGCGTCATTCCTTTCTTCATTTAATAAATATTTATTGAGGCTGGGTGCAGTGGCTCACGCCTGTAATCCCAGCACTTTGAGAGGCCAAGGCAGGCAGATCACCTGAGGTCAGGAGATCTAGACCAGACGAACCTGACAAACATGGTGAAACCTCATCTCTACTAAAAATACAAAACTTAGCCCGTCTGGTGGTGGGGGCCTGTAATCACAGCTACTCAGGAGGCTGAGGCAGGAGAATCGCTTGAACCTGGGAGGTGGAGGTTGCAGTAAGCCAAGATCATGCCACGGCACTCCAGCCTTGGCAACAGAGCCAGACCCCGTCTCAAAATAAATAAATAAATAAGTCTTTATGGAGCTTCTAATACACGCCACATACTGTTCCAGACTCTAAAGTTAAAACTACAAAGTAAACGGGGTCTCTTTCTAAAAGGTTTCTAATGTCTAAGGGTAGATGGACAATGAAAGCACAATTGCTGCTATAATGGGGCCAAACGGGGTAACGCGATAGAGGGTGTGAGCCACATGTAACTATGTTCCACCAAGGTCATCAAAGGCATTGTGGAAGAAGTGATGAATAGGAGTTAACTCAAAAAAAGGAGAAAAAAAAAAAGAACAGGAGAAAGCATGTGCAAAAGTTCAGAGGCAAGACACGGCAAGCAATGTTACCGAACCACAAATAACTCAGTGTGGCTGAAGGAGAGGTGGGGGTATGGCACTGGCAAGACACAGGTGGAGAGACCAGACCATGAGAAAGCCTTATATCCCAGGACAAGAGGGGATTGGTGAAGAATTGTAAGCAGGGTGAAGGGAGGGGACATAGAGATTCAGAAAGAACCCCCTGGATTCGATGTGAAGACTGGAAACCAAGCGACCTGTCGGGACGCAGTGGTGGTGATCAAAGGGAAGAAATGATCAAAGCTAGTGATGGTCCAAGTGGAGTTATGCCCTCGGAGCTGAGACTTGTGTTGGGGAGATGGAATCTTCAGGACCCGGGTACCAATTGGACAAACGTGTCAGGGAGGGAGAAGAGTCAGGAAGATGTCCAGGAAAAGGAGCAGGGTTTACAGGTGAGATGGAGACGAGAACTCAATGGCAGTCCAATGGCGTAGAAGTGCCTATGGGAAATCTAGGCGTAAATATTCAAGGGATCCGAAATCTAAGTCTGAAGCTCAGGACAGCCTTCTGGGCCACTGGCACAGGTTCAAGGGTCATCAGCAATAAATAATCGTTGGAGCTTTGAGAATGCACGAGATCACCAAGGGAGAGAATGTGTCTGGAGAATCGAAGAGGGTCAAGCTCAGAGAGCTGACACTGAGTTAAATAGAAGCGCAAAGAAAAAGTTGTCAGAGAGAAGACTGAGAAGGAGCAGCCGGAGATGGAGGAGGGAGAGCTGGAGAAGGTGGCTTGATAGAAGGCACATGCAGAGAGCATTCTAAGCACAGAAGGAAGTGGTAAACAGCGTCAAATGCTGAGAGCTCAAGTCAGATAAGAAAAGAGAACTGTTCATTAGATGTAGCAATAGGAAGGTAGTTTGTGACCCAGTGAGGGCAGTTTCTGAGGAAAGGTGTGGGCAGAAGCAGATTGCCGTCAGTTGAGAGGAAAGTGAGGTGAGGAAGCCACAGAGAATGTGGACAGTTATTTCAAGAACTCGGGCTGTGAGGGGGACGGGGGTGGGATAGGAGAAAGTGTTGGGCAAGCAGGAGAAAAGAAGAGTTGGGAGGATTTTTTTTTAAGAAGAAAGAGACTCGAGGATACTTAAAATGGGAAGTATCCCGTGGAAAGGTTGAGTTTGAAATGTAGAAGGGTAGGGATAAATGTTGGAAGGAAGTTTCTGAGAAGGCCCAAGGTGATGAGAACCTAAGTTTAGGTGGAAGGGTTAGTCTTAGAGGAAGATACGTGCGGGTATAGGGACAGGTAAGATGGTGGAAGAGATGTCAGGAAATTGTGTGGATTCTCATCTGTGGCTTCTGTTTATCTGTGAAGGAGCAGGCAGTCATTTGAACGTAAGGGATGAGGTAGAAGTTTGAAGGAAAGAAATCGATGGCTTGAGCTCACCGAGGAAAAGCCTCATAATCGATGCTGTGAGACGGAAGGGAGAGCTGACCAAGAAAACAGGAGCGTCAGTCAGTGTCGATGACCCAGGGTATGGGGGAGTGAATTTGCAGGATACCCTTCCAGAAAGTTGGGTGATTTTCTCCAGCTGTGTTTCCCAGTCCAGAAACACACAAAAAATAGACAGCTGTGGGTGGAAGAGTTTTCCCTCAATGTGTTGATGGAAACGCAATTGGAGAAGACTAGAGGGAGAGCACCAGGTTCACAAGTGAGCCGGATGTCGAGGGAGTGGAGGAAAAGTACGGACAGAAGTGCAGGGAGGGGATGATCAGTTTCCAAAAGGAGAACACCAAGGCCTAGGGCGGAAAGGAGCAGTCGGAAAAGGAAACTCAGAACAGAGGAGTGAAAGGGGAGAAAATATGATCATTGTCTACAAGTCACACCTTGGCCAGTGACCAGGAAAGGCAACAAAATGGAAGAAATACAGGGTTTTCCCCAAAATAAAGCCTTGTAGCTAGGAAAACTCCGGCCTCTGTGAAGGAGTCAACCAAGGATTGTCCTGTTAAGGGACTCTTGGCTCATTCCATTGGTCCATGGGGCCTCGCTGATTCCTGTGACCCTCCTACTGGAAACCTCTAGAGTCTGGGACACTCTCGTTTCTCTGAAAGGAGTCAGCCCCTGTGTGGTTCAAGGATGCTTCATTCTCTTTACCTTCTTTATAGAACCTTCTTATTTGAGAACTTTGTGAGGGAAGTAATATTACCTCCTATTCAGAAGCAAGTCTCAGAAAGTTTCATAACTTGCTCCTGGCTGTCAGCTACCAAAATGGAGAAGCGAGACTAAATGTACATTTTCTGACTCTGAGTTCAGTGCTCTTTCAAACTACATCCCTCTGTCTTATAGGCCTGGAAATCCCTTAATTACTTCAAACCCTGAGAGAAGATGCCAGTGCAATGGTTGTAGTATTTTTGAAAATAATAAATTAAAGCTGGGCGTGGTGGCTCACGCCTGTAATCTCAGCACTTTGGGAGGCAGAGGTGGACAGACCACAAGGTCAGGAGTTCAAAACCAGCCTGGCCAACGTGGTGAAACCCCATCTCTACTAAAAATACACACAAAAAAAAATAACTGGCTGTGGTGGCAGGTGCCTGTAATCCTAGCTACTCAGGAGGCTGAGGTAGGAGAATCATTTGAACCCAGGAGGAGGAGGTTGCAGTGAACTGAGATCACGCCATTACACCCCAGCCTAGGTGACAGGGCGAGACTCTGTCTCAAAAAAAAAAAAAAAAGATAAAGAATAAGTTGATATTTTAAAATTTATATTAACTCCCAAAGCCTAGGTCCTTCTGACTCAAATAGCAGATAGGCTGTCAGGTGGGGGGGATACCACCCATCTGCGAAATGTTCACCGTCACTTTTGATTGTCACAGGGTATGTGGAGTGCTGCTGGTATTTAGTGGGTGAAGGTCAGGGACATTTAATCTCCAGCAATGCCTAGGGCAACCTACCCAACAAAGATTTGTTCCACCCTAATGTCAGTGCTGCTCCAGGCTGGGAACACCGGCAGAGCAGCATGGCAGACAGCCTCCAAGACCCCCGATGACCCCCATCTCCTGGTGTTCCACTGTGTGCAGTCTCTCCCATGTTGTACTAGAGTTGTATGACTGACGGAACATGGCAGAAGTGATGGCATGTCACTCCCAAGATCGCAGCTCCTGTCTTGGTCACTGTGTCTCTCGTGGCTCACTCGCTCTGGCAGATGCTGGCTCATAAGCAACCCTATAGAAAGGCCCAGTGGTGAGGAACTGAAGCCTTTAGCCAGCAGCCACATGTGTGATATTGGAAACAAATCCCCCAGGCTGTAGCCCTGCACGTCAGCTTCACTAAAACCTCAGGAGAGACCTTGAGTCAGAACCACTCAGATAAGCCACTCTCAGATTCCTGATCCTCAGAAACTGTGGAAGATTACAAATGTTTGTTGTCTTCAGTTACTAAGTTTTGTGGTGATTTGTTATATAGCCTCGGTAACTAAGATAAACAAAAAAGTCATGGCTCAACTTAATATCTATCTATCTAATTGTTTATCTTTAATTCATAGCAAGACTGTCTTAATAGCCAGCCACAGCCGACTCAGCCCTCAGAGATCTGACATGAGCCGGCAATGATGACTCAGGATATAATGCAGCAGAAGTTCATGTCTACCTAAAGAGAAAGGAGAAGGAGGAGCTCTCTGGGGAGGAAATGGAAAGATAAGGGAAGGAGAAGAAAAGAAGCATTCAGATGTTTGGGTCTTAGCTTCTGAGTCCAGGGCTTCAGGACCATTGTACGTGGGTGTGCAGTGTTTGTTCAAGGAGTCACGTGACGGGGGATAGCCAAGCTCTGTTTCACTTACCAAGATCGGCAGCCCTTGTCCCAGGGTATCTTTCTGAAAGGTCTCACTTTCTGATTTTCGTAAGGGAACCGTATTAGTTTCCTAAAGCTGCAATCACAAACTGGGTACCACAAACTGGGTAGCTTAAAACAGCAGAAATGTATTCCTGCACAGTTCCAGAGGCTAGAAGTCTGAAATGAAGGTGTCAGCAGGACTGTGCTCCCTCTGAGAGTCTAGCTAGAATCCTTCCTTGCCTCTTCCTAGCCTCTAATGATGGCCAACGAGCCTTTGCATTTCTCGGCTTGCAGTGGTATCACTCCAATTTCTGCCCCTGTTGTCACACGATGGTCTCTCTCTGTGACTCTGCCTTCACAGGTCATCTTTCATCTTATAAAGGCACCAGTCATATTGGATTAAAGGCCCCAACTCTTCCAGTATGACTTCATCTTAACTAACTATATCTGCAATGACTCTATTTCCAAATAACATCACGTTCTGAGATACTGAGGGTTAAGACTTCAATATATCCTTTTAGGGAGCACGATTCAACACATACCAAGACCCATACAAGTTAACATTCTCTCTGCCCACTTTCGGATCAAATCAAGGGCGTAGATGGAAATAATCAGATATGTTTAGAGGTTTTCCAGAGCAGGGAGCCTTTCCTAACTTCTTTGGGTAGACACTGAGATAAATTCAAGTCCTTTAGAGGAACCAAAGCTTTAGTATGGAATTGTCCAAGCTGCTTAGAAGTCGCTGAGGAGCAGATGAAGGTGGAAAGAAGGTTGGAAACGTGCCCATAAGGTTTCTCATGTCTTCCATGTGAAGTGGAAGGGACTCATGACTTCCCACATAGCCTCGTTAGGGATGGCTGAGTAGAGAGCCAGTGAACCTGCCACAGGCCACTGAGGTGTGGAGTAAGAATAAACTTTCCCAACTATCTTTTGCTGCAACCGAAAGACCTGCATTACCAGCAACAGTCTAATCCACTAGGAATCAAGGGAATGAGCATGAGTTTCACAACCACGAACGTCAGCAGCGGCTATCAGCAGGGTTCCCTATAACCCGGAGGGATAAGAGACATTATCCTGGAGACCATCAAGGGCCTATTTTAATCTGATAACCTGAGGACTAGTGACCCCTCTCCCTGCCCAACCTCCAGTACCACCACGCAGATTCTGTCTATATCCAGACATAATGTTGGTGAGAAGACCTGGAAAGGGAGTGTACTCAGAAACACTGGATATTTGCCCATAATATACAAATTAACCCAAGCATCTGCTTTAAAGGTATCACCAAAAGAGCTGTTTAACTGACAAGTGTGTGCCTCGTCCTAGCTATTCATAGAATAGACTAAAGAAATCATTTATAGAGAAATTTTTCTTTTAAAGCCCTTTTTTCAGACTTTCCCATTTGTAGTGGATTACATTTTTGCCCCCACTGAACCATCAATGTAGTAATTAGAGCAATTGCCTGATTCTTTTCCCTCTGTAATTTTCTAGGAAGGAAACACTATGTACAAATATACTCATTTGCCTTTAAACCAAATCCCCAGTCCATGTGGCCACCCCAAAGCATGTCATCTAAATGTGAATGTCAGCAATATCGTGTATTCTAGAGTCCCAATAACTTGACCATTGACTGTTACAGACCTCTAGAAAAATTACTGGTTCTGAGCAAGACGTAGAAAATATCTCGAAGATTAACAAATGTACCTAAGGTGGTTGGAGACAAGGCCCTCAATGCCTACAGAACCACCTTCCTTTCCATAGCACAATGCAGGGGGGATAAAAAGGAAGGAGAGGCCGGGTGCGGTGGCTCACGCTTGTAATCACAGCACTTTGTGAGGCCAAGGCGGGAGGATCACGAGGCCAAGAGATGGAGACCATCCTGGCCAACATGGTGAAACCCTGTCTCTACTAAAAAATACAAAAATTAGCTGGGCGTGGTGGTGCGCGCTTGTAGTCCCAGCTACTCAGGAGGCTGAGGCAGGAGAATTGCTTGAACCTGGGAGGCGGAGATTGCAGTGAGCCAAGATCATGCCACTGCACTCCAGCCTGGTGCCTGACAACAGAACAAGACTCTGTCTCAAAAAAAAAAAAAAGAAGAAGAAGAAAAATGGAGAGGAGGATAATTCTACATCTTAGTATTTATCCTCATTGTTTTCTCCTCTTCATTCTCCATTTACATATATTACTTCACTTTATCTCAAAACCAAGAAATAATCTTTCTCAAACTGAAATCAACAGACTACCAAGATTTTCCAGCTGTTCTTGGTGCTAATTCTTCATAGAAGTAGGCAGGTATTGTAGGGGGCAATGTACAACCAAAGAAAGGTAAATTTCTGGATATACATAAAGACTTACAGAGATCACCTCTCCCCTCCAAAAATAAATAGTCCATCTTCCTACTGTGATAATTATTCACAGCAAGGCGAAATAGACAACAGTGAACTTGGCCGGGTGTGGCTCACGCCTGTAATCCCAACACTTTGAGAGGCCAGGGCGGGCAGATCACTTGAGGTCAGGAGTTCAAGACCAGCCTAGCCAACATGGCAAAACCTTGTCTTTACCAAAAATACGAAAATTAGCCAGACATGATGGCAGGGGCATGTAATCCCAGCTACTCGTGAGGCTGAGGCACAAGAATCGCTTGAACCCAGGAGGCAGAGGTTGCAGTGAGCCAAGATTGCAGCACTGCACTACAACCTGGGCAACGAGAACTCAAAATAAAAAAAAAAAAAAAAAGAAAAGAAAGAAAACACTGAACTTGGAGTCACAATATGGGGGTAAAAATTCCAATTCTGCCCTTTACTATCCTTGTGCTCTAGTTGGAGTTATTAAACTACTGTGAATCTGACATCTATAAGATGGAAATTATAGTAATAATTCTACACATTTCTGAGTCACTATGAGAATTCAATGAGACCCACACTATTTGAGGGTAATGCTCCAAACCACCACTGATACTACACAGGAAGTATTACAGTGCTATGCAGCTCACACATGAGGCAAGACATAATTCTTCTCACTCCCCTACCCCACCATCTACTTCTGCAGCAAAACAAAAAAAAAACTGGTGCTATGGAGAATGTAATTGCCAGAAGCAGCACCCGAGTGGTGCACAAATTAGCAACCAGCAGTTGTTCCTAGAGTTAACAAGTCGATATTAAGGACTCTAAGTCATTAATATTAGTATTTATCCTCATTGTTTTCTGCCCTTTACTATCAACTCAGCCCTGCAGCAAACTCAGACACCCCCAGGCAGGCCAGATGATAGGAGGCAATATTGTTATCAATAGTGAGGCCAGACTCTCACTAGCTGAGGCTTATCAACTAGTTCCTTAATGAGAAGAAATAGAAGGGAGATAACAAAAGTTCTGTTACAAACCCCTCCATTACCTTTAAACTTTCAAACTGCTCAAAGTGTGATTCATGGACCAGCCACAACATTATCACCTGGGAGCTTGTTGGAAATGCAGCATCTCAAGCTTTGCCTCAGACATACTGAACAAGAACTCGCATTTTAACAAAATCCCCGGGAGAATCATGAACGTATAATTAGAGAAGCGCTACTTCTGAGTTCACTGAACAGCAGCATGTAAGATGGAGTATATGTGTAGTTCTCCCAACACATGCTTTTGAGTGTTCATTTAATCTCTGATCAAATAACTCCACTAGGTAGTTAAGCATAGAAATTCATCCAGGGGGATTCTATCTGACCATTGCTACCAAGATTCTGATACCCAGATGAACAAAAACAGATAAACAGTACCCTTTGGGATTTTTCGAGTTTTATGTCTTAACGAATGCCTAGCTCTGTCTGGGAGGTACTGCAAGAACACCTATTAAGTTTCCTCCTAAGAATTCAGTGTATACACACACACACACACACACACACACACACACACACACACTGAGCATTCATCCAACAATCATTTACTGGACACCTACCATATGCAAGGATGTATTCTTTGAGAAATTAATAACCACAACCTGAAGTAAGTACTCTGTCGCCAGGCTGGAGTGCAGTGGTGCGATCTCGGCTCACTGCAACCTCCGCCTCCCAGAGTCAAGCAATTCTCCTGCCTCAGCCTCCCGAGTAGCTGGGACTACAGGCGTACGCCACCACGCCCAGCTAATTTTTGTATTTTTAGTAGAGATGGCGTTTCACCATGTTGGCCAGGATGGTCTCGATCTCTCTTTTTTTTTAAAGCAATTATCCTCACTCAGCCTCCTGAGTAACTGGGACTACAGTCTCCCGCCTCAGTCTCCCAAAGTGCTGGGATTACAGGCGTGAGCCACCACGCCCGGCCTGAAAAACTTCTAAACCAAGCAAATTTTAAGAATTGTATTCCCTGCTTTCAAACCCGTTAGCAGGAAAAGAAAATTTTTATAGGAAAAATGTCAGGAATGATCAAATGTGCACTTGAAATACACTTTCTGGTTGGCTAATATGAGCAACTGGAAATGAGGAAAGAAAGAAAAAGATCAGCCGGGTGTGGTGGCTCACGCCTGTAATCCCAGCACTTTGGGAGGCTGAGGCGGGTGGATCATGAGGTCAGGAGATCAAGACCATCCTGGACAACATGGTGAAACCCCGTCTCTACCAAAAATACAAAAATTAGCTGGCATGGTGGCGTGCGCCTGTAGTCCCAGCTACTCAGGAGGCTGAGGCAGGAGAATTGCTTGAATCTGGGAGGCGGAGGTTGTGGTGAGCCGAGATCGCGCCATTGCACTCCAGCCTATGTAAAAAGAGCGAAATTCCGTCTCAAAAAAGAAAAAGATCAAAAACAAGGAAGAATAAAAGATGGAAGCATGTAAGATCAGAAAAAGCAGATGAGGAATGAGGCAGTGAGAGATGGGCAGAAGAGAGAGAGATACAGGTAGAGAGAGAGGTACAGAACAAGTGTATGAGGTATTAGTCAAGTGAGAACTGCTTCTGCCGCATCTGCCATGTATTCAGATGATACACATTTGTACATTTGAGTTCATGGTAAGAGATTATTTCCTGTAGCATTCTATGGCATTTAACCATCCATGTCTCATTAACTCTTTTGATCAAATACCGTTGGCTCTAAAATGAAGGAGCTGAAGCATCCCTTCTGTGCTTAGAAGTACTCTGGTATCACCTCCAACTACAAGAGGAGAATTAATTAATCATCGACAAGGATAATTTGTGAAATTCTAACATTTATTTTTCCCTGGAAAATCTGCTGTAAGGAGTTTGCCACCTGCATTGGCCATCAAAGCAATGACCTCATCAAACTGTATGTGTACACCAAAATCCGGGGCTAGCAGTCATGTATTCTTTTCAAAAGGATATCCAGGAATAGAAGTGACATCTCAGTAAATTAGTATAAAATGGAGAGTTAAGGTATTCATCAGAAATCTAAATTTTATTTTAATAGAGGGCTGCATAAAACTGCCTGAAGAGAACAGTGGGACCCAGTGGTTTTATTACCCCATGAGCATGAAAAAAGAAATCTTGTTTCTTTTTTTTCACTTTTAAGGTAGAAATTCCTATGGACTGGAATCTTCCTCAAGGCTTACTTTCTTCCTAGGATGGTGGTGCACAGAAGACAGGGCATTGACTCACTAGGACCTAGCCTAGCTTGCCTGGCATGCGTTGTAACAACAACGTACAAGGAAGTAAAGAGATGAGTGAATTCATAAGTACAATGTAATTTGAGATTTCTTATGCAAGGTATTCTAGAAATGCCAAGTATCTTGTTTACAACAAACCAGAAACTGAAATGTTGGTTGTCATGTTTGCTACCACATAGAAAATACACAGTGGGGCCAGGCACGGGGGCTCACGCCTGTAATCCCAGCACTTTGGGAGGCTGAGGCGGGCGGATCACGAGGTCAAGAGATCGAGACCATCCTGGCCAACATGGTGAAACCCCATCTCTACTGAAAGTACAAAAAATTAGCCGGGCGTGGTGGTACGTGCCTGTAGTCCCAGCTACTCAGGAGGCCGTGGCAGGAGAATTGCTTGAAACCGGAAAACGGAAGTTGCGGTGAGCTGGGATGGCGCCACTGCACTCCAGCCTGGCGATGGAGCAAGACTCTGTCTCAAAAAAAAAAAAAAAGAAAGAAAGAAAAGAGAAAGAAAATACACACTGGAAGGCTTTCATGTTTTTAGTAAAATAAGCAAAGGGGGGAAAGGTGATCCATATTGCTGAAGTTCTGTAAGGCAAAATTATTTAGTTCATTGTGAAAGGAAATAAAATGTGCTCTAGAAAACAAAAAACATAGCTTTTAGGGAGATAAGTGGCTTTTAAAAAGATGTCTGTGATCCCATAGTAATGACATAAAAGCCCAAAGTGTTATTTCCTAGTCCTTAATACATTTTAACTGTCACTGAAACTAAAGTAATGGAAAAATTATATTTGTATGTGTAAAGTAACTATAAATTATCCACTCATTACAAAACATCCTTTATCTATTTAGATGCAATTATAACCTTGTTCTCCAACATTTTGGAGAACAGGATGTTGGTTAATAAAATCCCAGTTAAGTAAGTATTCAATTTTTTTTTTAAGTTAGTCTTTCTCTTATATAGTCCTTTATTTAATTCTCCTAGACTGACAAAAGACATGTGTCCCAGTGATGTAACTTTTCTTTCCAAAAAATAAGCAGAAACAATAAATAACTCTCTAACTAAAGTCTCTAGTGTTCTATAGTTTTCTGATTCTGTCATTCAGTAAAAATGTTTGTATGCTATACCATCAGATGTGCTGAATTTAGGTAGATTAGTAAAATCTAAGTAACAGCGTTTGGTGTAATTACACTTTTTAAAGTATGGCATATCTATGCATATTTTAAACATGTGCTATATGTATATATGATTTCTAGTTAATCAGAAGCTTCATAAGCGGAGTGACCGAGTCTGCCTTGTTCACGTCTAGATTCTCTAAACATAGCATAGTTCCTGGCATTTAGTAAGCATGTAGTACATCTGCTTACTCATTGAATATTTATTGAACACCCATTATGTTCTGGGCACTGTTTCTAGATACTGGGAATACTGGATTAAAGAAGAAAGAAAAAAAAGAAAGTTTCTGCTCTCATGGTGTTATAGTCTATTAGGGAAGCAAAGTGAACAAGTAAGTAAAACACACGGTATATACTTTGAGGGGAAAAAAATAAAGCTATGTAAGAGAAGGAAAGCAATGAGGATGAGATACTACCAGATACAGGGTGATTGTAGAAGCTGTGCTGTGACACCCAGTTCCCCCTTTAGGGATGAGGAGTTCATCCCCCTAGCTGGCATGAATGTTGACAGCTGTGTCCTCTCCAGGACTTGGTCTTGGTAGGAGGAAGCTGCTTTGCCCAGGGTTTTGGCCCTTTCTAGGGGTAGCATATATCCAGTAATTGGTTCATACAGTGGCACAGATCTCTCTTGCCTCAACAGGAACAACTCTGAGGGTCCATCCCAGCTCCAGAACTCTGTGTAGGAGGAGCTGAGGTCTCTGTTGCAATTGCATCAACAGGGCAACTTCTGCTTCTCAATACTTTTTCCTTCCACCTCATTTACCACAGATCTTGATTCCAAACACACTTGCCAGTGTATCTCCTTGTGCAGATATTGGAGTCTCAGCGTGAGCAAAGGGAAGATTGGCATTTGAATTTTACTTATTTATTCATTCATTTATTTTGAGATGGAGTCTCACTCTGTTGCCCAGACTGGAGTGCAGTAGGGCAATCTCAGATCACTGCAACCTCTGCTCTCTGGGTTCAAGTGATTCTCCTGCCTCAGCATCCCAAGTAGCTGGGATTACAGGTACACCACCATGTCCAGCTGATTTGTGTATTTTTAGTAGAGATGGGGTTTTGTCATGTTGACCAGGCTGGTCTCGAATTCCTGACCTCAAGTGATCCACCCACCTCGGCCTCCCAAAGTGCTGGGATTACAGGTGTGAATCACTGCACCCAGCTGGCATTTGAATTTTATTCTAAGTAGGGTTGTCAAATAGGTATTTGACATGAGACTGGAATTCAGGGGAGAAGGAGAGCTGAGAATATAAATTTGGAAATGTCAGTTACAGTCAAAGCCAAAGGACTACGTAAAAACCACTCAGGGAATATAGAGAACAAGAGTCTCAAGAGTAGAATTTTGGAGATCCCCAACATTTAGAGACCAGGAGGAATGGGAAGAATCAGCAAAGATTTAAAAGAAGCAGACACTGAGATAGTAGAACTGTAGGATAGTGTCATGGTAACCAAGAAAGAAAAGTGCTTCGAGGAGGGAATGATCAACAGATCAATTGCTATAGACAAGTTAAGCTGATGAAAACTGTGAATTGATATTAAGACTTGGAAACATGGAGGTCTTGATGACAGTAACAGTTTCAGTGAAAAAATGGACAAGTGTTAATTTATTGGATGAATATAACACATGTTATGAGACAAGATTTATTAAATGCTTATTATGTTAACAGAATGTATCTGTACTTCTTTCATATTTGAGAGGGCAGGTCATCTGTATTCCCAGTGCCTAGAGTTGTGCATAGTGCATACTTTTTTAATGAATGAATCACATGGTGTCATTTTTGTAAATACAAGCATCACTTACCTAACAGTCTCAAATTTTACATGGGAAATTAGATTATAATCTTGACCGCAGTTCAACCGCCTGTTTTACTACTCAGTGTGCCATAGCTCAGGAGACTACCTCACAGCTGAGCCTGGGACCAAAACCCAAACCTCTGAAGTGGAGGTCTTCATTTTGTTTGCTACAACTTTTGCTTTATGCCACCCAGGCTGGAGAGGAACGTATATCCTATATTAACACACATTACAAGATTGCTTTTCAAATTGGCTAATAACAGTTCATAGTGTTCTACAAATAATATTAATATATGAAGTTATTCTTCTTCCCTGGTGTTATTGCCATGAACAGTAGGTATTATTTGTCTATAATTTTCTTGCTTTGATGGAGTAGAAAGTGACACCTCATTATTAATGACAGAATTTGCATTCTCTCATCATGATTCAGTTTATACACTTAAAAAATACACTTATTCATCATTTGTCTTTGCTCATCATATGTTTTGGCTATTTTTCTAACAGATTATTTTCCATTCCTTGTTAATGTCTAAGATTACTTTATGTTACTAGAAATATTCATGTTTTGTCATCTGATCAAAATTTTCCTCAAGTATGTTATTTTCTCAGTTGATCTTATTTATGGTATCTTTGCCCATATATTTTTTAATGTTATATATAAATATATATCTATGCATAGGTAGAGAAATATACCTTAAGGACTTCTCATTTTAGTGAAGAATCCCTCCCATATCCATAGGAGAAAAATCATTTTAATTTTCTTTTTTATAAGTGTTTTACATTCCTTGTCAAATTTATTTCTATATTTTTTGTTTTTATTCTTAATAATTTTATTGAGATTGTACTGTACATGGTATAAAATATCCCATTGTAAACATACAACTAAGTATTTTAGTAAATTTCTATAATTGTTTATCCATCACCACAATCCATCTTTTTTTTTTTTTTTTTTTTTGAGACAGACTTTCACTCTTGTCACCTAGGATGGAATGAAATGGCATCATCTTGGCTCACTGCAACCTCGCCTCCTGGATTCAAGTGATTCTCCTGCCTCAGCCTACCAAGTAGCTGGGATTACAGGCGGCCACCACCACATTTTTTTATTTTTATTTTTTTATTTTTAGTGGATATGGGATTTCGCCAGTTTGGCCACACTGGTCTCGAACTCCTGACCTCAGGTAATCTGCCTGCCTCAGCCTTCACAAGTGCTGGGATTACAGGCATGAGTCACCATACAGCCAAAGAACCTTTTCCAAATAAAGTAACATTCACAGGTTCCAGAAATTAAGACATGGGCAATCTTTGTGGGGGCCACTATTGAAACCACTACAGAAGTTCATTCATTTTCATTGCCAAATTATGTTCCCTTGTATGTATATACCATATATTGTTTATTCACTCTTCAGTTGATGAACATTTGATCTACTTTTTTGGTGTTATCAATAATGCTGCTATGAACATTCATATGCAAGTTTTTGTGTGGACATGTTTTCAATTCTTTTGGATATATACCTAGAAGTGGAATTGATGGGTTATATAGTTATTCTATGTTTAATCTTTTTTTTTTTTTTTGAGACAGTCTTGCTCTGTCAGCTGGTTAGAGTGCAGTGGCGCAATCTCGGCTCACTGCAACCTCCGCCTCCTGGGTTCAAGCGATTCTTCCGCCTCAGCCTCCAGAGTAGCTGGGACCACAGGCGCGTGCCACCACGCCCAGCTAGTTTTTTTGTATTTTTAGTAGAGATGGGGTTTCACCATGTTGGCCAGGATGGTCTCGATCTCTTGACCTCGTGATCCACCCGCCTCAGCCTCCCAAAGTGCTGGGATTACAGGTGTGAGCCACCGCACCCGGCCTCTATGTTTAATCTTTATGTATACTGCCAAATGGTTTTCTAAAGTAACTGTAGCATTTATATTCCCCTCAGCAATGTATAAGGATTCCAGTTTCTTCATATCCTTTCTAACAATTCGTATTACCTATCTTTAATTATTACAGTCATTCTAGTGAGTCTGAAGTAGTATCTCATTGTGATTTCAACTTGCATAATTGTGTCTGCTTAGCCTGGGAACAGTGATATTTTAATAGCGATAAGCACACCTCGGACCCAGATCTTGTTTTCTTAGGAAATGTATTTAGAGGCAGGGTGCAGTGGCTCATGCCTGTAATCCCAGCACTTTGGGAGGCTGAGGCAGGTGGATCACAAGGTCAGCAGTTTGAGACCAGCCTGACCAACGTGGTGAAACCCCGTCTCTACTAAAAATACAAAAATACTAAAATGGCGCATGCCTGTAATCCCAGCTACTTGGGAGGCTGAGGCAGGAAAACTTCTTGAACCCGGGAGGCAGAGTTTGCAGTGAGCCAAGATCATGCCACTGCAGCCAGCCTGGGTGACAGAGCAAGACTCTGTCTTGGGGAAAAAAAAAAAAAAGAAAGAAAGAAAATGTATTTTGATAACATCTTGCTGTGACAGAGAATAAGGATATGATCACAGGAAAATAGGGATCTATCAAAAAGACATAGAAACGAAGTCTGTTGGGGCTCCACTGACCAAAATATGGAACAGTTTGATCATCAAAATAAATAATAATGGAAAAGGGCCAGGCATGGTGGCTCACGCCTGTAATCCCAGCACTATGGGAGGCCGAGGTGGGCGAATCACGAGGTCAAGAAATCAAGACCATCCTGACCAACATGATGAAACCCCATCTCTACTAAAAAAAAAAACACAAAAATTAGCTGGGTGTGGTGGTGGGCACTTTTAGTCCCAGCTACTCAGGAGGCTGAGGCAGAAGAATCACTTGCATCGGGAGGCGGAGGTTGCAGTGAGCCGAGATTTCGCCACTGCACTCCAGCCTGGTGTCAGAACGAGACTCCATCTCAAAAATAATAATAATGGAAAAGAACTGTAACTCATTAAATAAGATATAAATAAATAAATCAGAAGAGAACATTCTTATGGTAGAATGTCAACCAACAAATGTAGAAGAAATTATGGAATTGGAAATCTCCATTTAATAACCATTATAGTAATAATGAATTTAGGCAAAAGAGTCACAAGAAACTAGTGAGTGAAAGTTGGACAGGGACAGCATATTTACTAACGCCAAAGTATCAGTGTGGGAAGTAGAAAACTTCCTTTTTAAAGTCTCGTTTCTTGTTAAAGAATAAGGGTGCTAATAACTTTGTTAAGCCCTATCTTGTGTAGCTGTTAGACATGCCATGCTTACAGGCACGTAGTACATTCTATGTCTTTGTACTTTAACCAGGATATCTCTGCTGAATGTGCTCACAGGCATGTCTCAGCTCTCTGTTGCTTTTACCCGTTCAGAAAAGTTTTAAGTTGTTAGCCAATAGGGTTTTAGTTTAGATTATGAGGTCTGACTCCAGCCAGTGAAGATCAGACACAGCGGTAAGAGTGACCCCAAATGCTTAAGGAATAAATGTGTGTGTTTTCCTTTGTTCATTGTATTCTTGCAGCAGGATGGCTGGCGAGGGTACCATTCCTGCAGCCCAGGAAGTAAAAATTGCATTGCTGAAAGATCTTTTGTCTCAATGCAAATTTTTATTTGTGGCACCGAGCATCTATTTCCAACAATCAGCCTATAAAAATACTTATTAATTGCAAAGGGAAAAAGAAATTTTACAATGGAGAAACCTAGCAGATGCCACCTTAACGAAGTGAGCATGCTTTACCAGGCATGGGGCAATCAACATCATGTGCGACCCAAGGGGATGCAACATTACACCTCACTTCTTTGCAGTTCCTGCCAAAGATACACAATCTTACTGCGATGTGAAGACAAATCAGACAAGCTGAAATTGGGGAGGTCCTACAAAATAAGGGGCATGCAATCTTTTAAAATGTTAAGGTCAGGCCGGGCACGATGGCTCACACCTGTAATTCCAGCACTTTGGGAGGCCAAGGCAGGCAGATCATGAGGTCAGGAGATCGAGACCATCCTTGCCAACATGGTGAAATCCCGTCTCTAATAAAAATACAAAAATTAGCCTGGCATGGTGGTGTGAGCCTGTAGTCCCAGCTACGTGGGAGGCTGAGGCAGGAGAATTGCAGAACCCTAGAGGTGGAGGTTGCAGTGAGCCAAGATCATGCACTGAACTCCAGCCTGGGTGACAGAGTGAGACTCTGTTCTCAAACAGAAAAGAAAAACGTTAAGGTCATGAGAGTGGAGGAAAGGCTGAGGAATGATGGACTGTTCCAGATTTACAGAGACAAAGCTAGGTACAATACCGGATGCTGGGTTGGATCCTTTTCCTATATAAAGAACATTATTGGGACAGTTGACAAAACTTGAATAGTGTCTCTGGGTGAAGGGCATATAGGTATTCTTTGCATTGTTCTTTTACTTTGTATTGTTCTGTGACTTTGACATGATTTTAAATTAAAAGGAATAGCAATTAGGTTATTAGTCTTTCTGAGAGTGATGGCACTATTGGAATAAACCTTGTTAGGTAATATATATTATTTTTTGACATTCTTTATTGGGTTGATATTAAAATTTTCTGGTTTCATTAAATGAATTAGTGCTTTCTGTTTTTTCTAAGGTCTGGGACAGTTTAAATAATCTTGCAATTACTTACTTTAAAGTTTTAGCTACAATTTAGATATAAATCCATTTGATCCTGTTGCCTTTGTAAATGCTAGATCTTGAATCCCTTTTTAAAAACTCTTCAGTACTAATTAGTTGGTTCAAGTTTCCTACCTTTACTTGAGGCAACTGCTGTATCATGTGTTGGCTACAAAATCACACGGGCTTCAAATTTTAATTTTCAAATATTTTTAGAGTTGCACAAATACTTTTCTTTTTTTTCTTCTTTCCTTTTTGATGTTTGTCGTGTGTATGTGCATGGGTTTTTTTGTTTGTTTTTTGTTTTGTTTTATTTTCTTTTTTTACAAATGTGTATTTTTTCTCTCCCTGTTTTCCTTGACTTCAAATAAAAATGGTATGACTTTTTGTACGTCACTCAAAAAACCAGATTTTGAGCCTTTTAATCTTTAACTATTTTTTTCTATTTCTTTAAAATTTCAAGTTTTATGTTTCTTATTTCCTCTTTCCTAGTTTGTTTTTTTTTCTGTAATTTTTATAAATATTATAAATTTTTTATATTTAAACGTATTCATTCTTTAATAGTAAAAGAATTAAAGGGGTTTTTTTTTGGTGAATGGAGTCTTTACCATAAACTTTAGTAGAAAATACTAATTTCAGTGCTTTCTAGATAATTTTACATTTGTATTTCTTTTTTGACAGTTTTTAACATTCCTTTGGATTTGGAAGTATCTGTACTTTTAAATTTCAATGTCATTAAGATTTTTATGTCAATTTTATTTATTTCTAAGTTTTTTGGATTATGATCAAAAAATCATAATGACTTTTTTTTTTTCTGACACAAAGTCTCACTCTGTTGCCCAGGCTGGAGTGCAGGGGTGCCATCTCGGCTCACTGCCACTTCTGCCTGCCAGGTTCAAGTGATTCTCCTGCTTCAGCCTCCAAAATAGCTGGGATAATGGGTGTGTACCACCATGCCCAGCTAATTTTTGTATTTTTAGTAGAGATGCGGTTTCACCATGTTGGCCAGGCTGATCTTGAACTCCTGACCTCGTGATCTCCCCACCTCGGCCCCCAAAGTCCTGGGAATACAGGGGTGAGCCACCGTGCCAGGCCAATGACATATTCTTAAAGGAAAAACACATAGGTGATATCTAGAAATCTTCCATGGGATACAAAAAAATCGATATTCTATGTTTGAGGAACTTAAAGTTCTTTCTAAATTTATATACAGTTGATTCTCGTTATTTGAGATAAGTGTGTCCTATAAAGTTACTGTGCCATTAAGTTATTGAATGCTGAACCATAGGGGAAATACAGGGTTAGGTTCCTGTGTGCCTCTGGCCACATCATTTTCATCAATCAGACCCTCATTTAATATATATCGGTGATTCATTAACATCGAAGCTATGGCCAGCAGCACTATCACTCATGTCTGAGCAGTTTAACATATGTATTTGCTCTGCAATGCCCATCACCACCCTCTTACACTCAGAAACACCAGACAGCAATTCAGCATTACTCTTCGGGGCCATTTTAAATAGCAAAATTCTCAGCAAAAAGCACAAAAAGGCGGAAAATGTGGCACTAAATAGACTGCAAAAAAAGACACGGGTTTTCAGTATGAGAGCTGGAACAAGAAGGCAGAGTTTCACCTTGTTTAACTTCAGTTGAGAACACGTGCATCAAGCAACTCAAATTTTTTGTCACTTTGCACGTGTCTGTCACTGACTGCAAAAGTGTCAGCAGTGTTGATTTGATGGTTACAAATAAATTTTAGCAAGTAGGTAAATTTGCAAATAATGAGAACCAACTATATCCATATAAAATCAAGCTTCAAGCTTCATGATTGTAGTATTTAATTTCTCAATTCTTTCTCCCTCTCTCTCTTTCTCTCTCTCTCTCTCTGTCCAAACTAACCAATTCTGGTATTCAAATCTTTTACTGTAATTTCTTTAAGTTATATTTCCAATAATTTTAAATTATATTTAGCTGCTATGGTTTTTTATGCATATAAGGTTATAACTTTTATTTTCTTTGTACATTATGCTTTTATTATGTATTATCCCTCTTTTTTCAGTTTAGAGATTTTATTTTATTTTTTATTTTCTGAGTTGAGGTCTTGCTCTGTCACCCAGGCTGGAGTGCAGTGGCGCGAGCACCACTCACTGCAGCCTTGACCTCCAGGTTCAAGAAGGCCTCCCACGTAGTTGGGACATCAGGTGCATGTCACAACACTCAGCTAATTTTTAATGTTTTTGTAGAGGCAGGGTCTCACTATGTTGCCCAGTCTTGAACTCCTGAGGTCAAGGGATCCTCCTGCCTTGGCCTCCCAAAGTGTTGGGGTTACATGCATGAGCCACTGCACCCAGACTTGGTTTAGATAATTTAATTTTAAATTCCATTAGATGTAAGTTCTATAGTATTAATATCACCAGACTTGCTTTGAGATTTGACTGTTCTTTTGTATTTTATTGTTACCTGCTCTTTCCCAGTTCTCATATATAATCAAACATGTCTTTTATTATATGAAAATGAGACACCAACTTTTCCCCAATGAGAACTTGTATTACTCCATTACCCTCTTCACCCATAACATACAGCTTGAAGAAGACTTTCTATCGCAATTCTCTCCTCTCACCTTCAAACAGATGAAGCCCTTGGAATATTTTTGCTTCCTTTTTTCTCAGATCCCTCCTTCCTACAATTCTTCAATTTTATTGAGGTGGTTCGATTCTTTAAATCCTAAGTTTTTATCAGAATTTTCTTTTGTATGGTGCTCTGTTTCCAGAGCCTTTGTTTAGTCCTTATGTTACACATTCCCAGCATATCATTGGCATTTCTTTGTAATTAGTTGTCAAAAATTCATTGCTCACTATGGCTTTCGCTCTTCTTCAAGACTTTTTATTAATTGTTGTTGCTTTTATGAAATCTTTTTCTAATAATTTTCCCAGTTGAGTAAGGTTCCTCACCTCTCTGAATCCTTACAAACCTTCAAATATCTTTCTTTCACCCTTATGGGTGAAATACATCTTGGAGTTGAAAAGGTACTCCACTGTCTTCTAGCTTCCAATGTTGCAAAGGAGAAATTTCAGTATCAATCTAACTTCTTTTCTTTTATAAATGACTTACAAGCTTATACTCAGAAAGAATGAGATTTTTTTGTCTTTATCTTTGGGGTACAAAAATATTATTAGACACATCGCAGCATGTAATGAGACTTCATCCATCTTAATGGCTGCATGATATTCCCTTCTATGGACATAGCACAATTTGTTTATTCATTAATCCATTGCTAGACATTTGGGCTGCTTCCATCTTTGAGGTATTGTGAGTCGTGCTGCTATGAAAATTTGTGTATGAGTATTTGAGTATCTGTTTTCAATATTTTTAGGTATATGTCTAGGAGTGGAGTTGCTGGCTCATATGGTAATTCTGTTGAGAAACTTTATTCGGTTCTAATTTTGCATAACTAGTTTATGGCATTTAACTTGAGCCTCTGTTTATTGTTATTATCAGTTAATCAACTGCTTACTATAAGGAAAATCATCATACATACTTTTCATCACATTAAAGTTCACGGAGAATTTTCTCTTTCCTTATTTTTCCTAAAATTGCCTAATAAAGGATTTAAAAGTCCAAAAAATGCTGCTGGTCTGAAATATGCATTAAAAACCACATCTTGGATATAGAACGGAGGATCTTGTTAAAAATCAACAAGAGATTGACAGACACTCAAGCTGCAAATTGCAACATTACAATAATTATTGAATATTGCCAAGTTGGGAAAGGGGAGAGAAGAAGAGAGAATAAGGAAATGTATGCAATTTACAGAAAATGTTGAAATGTCATCTTTGAAGTCCAGGTAGTACCAGTTGATCTTATTTAATCCACACCCTTTGAAATCAAAATATAAGCAGATGAATTTTCCAGACCATGATTTTTAAGGAGAAAACCCTCTCTCAATGTTTTAAATCATTGTTTAATGTTTCTGAGAACCACCACACACACATACTAATATATACACATGCTGGGATTATTTTTATTTTTAAGAGGGGGTAGCAGTCAAGACAATTTGGTTTATTTTACAGGTAACACTACAGTTCAATTTTAATTTATTTTGCCCTCTCACATCACTTTTTGTTGTTGTTGTTCTTTTGAATGACAAAGAAAAAGATAAATCAAGAGTTGTAAAGAGTTCTTCAGGGTAAACTCAGGGAATATAACCACCTAATTATGAATTTCCTGAATGTGCAACTTGACCAGCAGCAACTGGACGTGATTAAGATGGTGGGCCTCACCTCCAGCTGTTCTACAAAAACAAATCAGTGAAGGATTTCCAAGGCACATTTTCCTCTAGACTTGTTTTAAGTTTAACAATGCAAACAGTGCAGCGCTGCTCTTTAAAAAAAAAAAATAGGTGACAGATTGTCTGAAAAGGAGGAAGAGTTTTCTATAACAAAAACAAAAATAAAAACAAAAAACAACAACAAAAAACAGCTTATGGAACATATACTTCTGCTTGAGTTGAATGCGTTGGGCTGAGTATAAGAAAATACAAGCTGCAAATCTGTCTTATATGTGGAACCAAAGCTGGAGATGTGTGCTTCAGAGGCAACTGTAAAATTGTTATTTCCTTCTGGCCTATGGGCCAGTGATTATGCTGTGTGAGTAATGCATAGATGTAATCCATGTGGTAAGCTTTGTGGATGGAGAAAATGTCAGTGTTATTGACTGAGGCTTGGCAACCATTAGCCATGTATTTAGAAAAATTTACATGGCTTGAAACAATGCAAAATATGTACTGTCCTGTTTGTCAGCTTGTGAACATAGCAAAAAACCACAGCACTCCCATCCACACAAATACTGAGGGAAAAAAATCTCTCTTGCTGTTTTCCAGTTTATGTTTATAGCAAAAGGATTTTTGTCTTACAATAAGGGAATTTGTGCTTAATGGATGCTAACTTTACCAAATCACGAAATCCAAACAGGCACTTGGAGAACAAGAAATCCAAAAAGCTCTGGCTAAGGGGAAAATCAGAAATCTTTATAGATTTTACAATTATTGTGTTCAGATCAATTTTAATTGCTTTTAGGTATGGCTTCTTGAGTTTCAAAATAATTATAGAATATCTTCACTAAGTACACAGTAGCATAAATTCTACAGGATGTTATACAGCTCCATAGAGAGAAAAACAACCATGAATATAAGTGACCTTGGAGGACCCCATTCATCTTTGTGAATAGCAAGATGTTATTTAGGCATCCATTATTTTTCTTAAATCCAAAAGCATTTAAAAAATAGAATATTTAAGTTATACAGAGACTTAAAAGTGACCTAGAGCAGGCAGAGGAAGGAAGGCTTAACAATTGGTGGGTGAAACTGGGAGTGAGGATGGATAGTGCTCAAAAGAGTGATGTCTTTGACTTTCTTTTCTTTTTTTTTTTTTTCTTTTTTTTGAGACAAAGTCTCACTGTGTTGCCCAGGCTGGAGTACAGTCGCTCAGTCCCGGCTCACTGCAACCTCTGCCTCCGGGGTTCAAGCAATTCTCCTGCCTCAGCCTCCCGAGTAGCTGGGACTACGGGTGCACGCCACCACGCCCGGCTTTTGACTTCATTTTCAAAGTATCACACATACTGCCCTCAGATGTTTCAATCTCATCTTTCACAGGGCTTCCTCTAATGGTTTTTCATCAGTCTTACCTGCCATATCAATACAATGGCTTTTAACGTTTTGCAAAGGGAAATTCTACTTCTACCTACAAAGGATGAACTGATACAGGAATCACTTTCCTACCATGAACAACTAGAAAATAAGGCAAAATATATTAAAGGACAATTTTCAGATATTAGACATAAGGCAGTGCAGAACTGAATTCCTAAATGTCTATCATTATCCTAGAATACTGCCTTGAAGAAAATTCGAAGAAACAGCCAAGAGAAAATGAACTGAGAGCCTTGTTGAGTTGAAGAAACAAAAATCAGTATGAGTAGGTCAAGGTAGCCATGACTTAAGGGCAGAGTTCAAGAGAGAGCGCGAGCTAAGAAGCAGAAAAGGTCTAGAAATCTGCAAAAGCGTCCCCTTGAATTTTTCATGAGAATCAATTTGTGCATGTGAAATGTGAAACTCCTTGTTGGGCAAGGTGTTTCTCCTCTTCTTCTGAGGAGAGACTCATTACTGAGAAACTGTAAAGTGAACAATTTCCAGAAATCACACAGGATCAAAACCTTCGTGGATGGAGTTTCCTTCATTCAAAGTGAAGAAGTGTTGTCGAATACTTAGCCATTCAATAAAGATTTGAGAAGTTCCATGCCTTAGAAGTGGTACTAAATTAGCTCTAGAATTCCTCATTCTAAAACCTCCCTAAAAGAGCTTAAAAACAAGCCTCACAAGAGATCAAAAGCAATCTTCAAAAGCTAACTGCTCACAAAAAAGTCTAACACTCATTAAAGGAATATGACAATATCTAGCACTAAACAATGTAAAACACACAATCATAGTCCAATTTATAAAAATTATCAAACATACAGAAAGTAGGAAAATGTAACCCATAACCAAGCAAAAAATTCGTAAATGGAAAAACCCAAAACTGACAAAGATAATGGGATTAGCAGACATGTATTATAGCTATTTTAAGTATGTGCTTACAAAGATATTGGAGAACATAAGTGTAAGGAAGGGTGAAAAGAAACACATTTTAGAAGTCTCAGAGAGCTCTTTTGAAGATGAAAAATATAGTATTTTAAGTAAAAAATTCACCAAATAGGATTAACAACAGATTAGATGAAAAGATTACTGAGTTTGGTGACTACAACAGAAATAATATGACATGAAGCAGAGAGAGGAAAAAAAACTGAAAAAAACAAAACAAAACAAAACAGAGCTTCAGTGCCCTGTGGGACAATAACAGCTGGTCTAACATATGTATAATTGAAGTTCCTGAAAGAAAGAAGAGAAAGAAAAATTGTTGAAGAAATGTCAGCTGAAACTTTCTCAAAGCTGATGAAAACTATAAATCCACAGGTACAAGAAGTTCAATGAACCAAAAGCAGAAAGCATATTTTAAAGATGTACCATGGAATAACATAATCCAATTACAGAAAACCAGTGATTAAAAAAGTTAAAGCAGCCAGGAAAAAAGGATACATGACATAGAAACAAGATAAAAATGGAAGGGGATTTCTAGTTAGAAACTTTGCAAGCCAGAATGACATATTGCAAATGATGAAGAAATTAAAGTCAACTAAGAATTCTATACAGAGCATAAATACCACTTAAAACTAAAATATTTTTATCTAAAAATGATATCATTAAGAAAATAAGATTCAAATCATGGATTTTTGAGAAAATAGTTGAAAAACATAAAAAAAAAAAACTATACAGAAAACAGAATTGTCACAACTCATTAAGAAGACAGGCAGAGCACAGTGGCTCACGCCTATAATCCCAGCACTTTGGGAGGCCAAGGCAGGTGGATCATCTGGGGTCAGGAGTTCGAGACCAGCCTGGCCAGCATGGCAAAACCCCATCTCTTCTAAAAATACAAAAAAATTAGCTGAGCGTGGTGGCACATGCCTGTAGTCCCAGCTATTCGGGAGGCTGAAGCAGTAGAATCACTTGAACATGGGAGGTGGAGGTTTTAGTGAGCCGAGATCGCTCCACTGCACTCCAGCCTGGCAACAGAGTGACTCCATCTCAAAAAAAAAAGAAGAAGAAGACAAACCACTCAGGAAAAGGCATAAAATTTGAACCGCCACTTCACCAAAGAAGCCATATTAATAACAAGTATAAGAAAAAATGGCCAGGCGCGGTGGCTCATGCCTGTAATCCCAGCACTTTGGGATGCAGAGGCAGGTGGATCACGAGGACAGGAGTTCAAGAAAAAATGCTGACCATCCAAAATCATTAGTCATTAGGCAAGTGCACGTTAAAACCATAAAAAAACTATAAACCTATGAGAAGGGCTGTAATTTAAAAAGACAATATTAAATGTTGGCAAGGGTGTGGAGCAACTGGAAATCTCATACATTGTTGGTGAAAATGTAAACTAGCACACCCATTTTGGCAAAGTGCTTTGCAGTTTCTTAAAAAGTTAAATATGCCGCTGGGCACGGTAGCTCACGTCTGTAATCCCTGCACTTTGGGAGGCCAAGGTGGGTGGATCACTTGAGGTCAGGAGTTGGAGACCTGCCTGGCCAACATAGTGAAATCCCATCTTTACTAATTAAAAATACAAAAAAATTAGCCAAGCGTGGTGGCAGGCGCCTGTAATCCCAGCTACTCAGGAGGCTGAGGCAGGAAAATCACTTGAATCCGCTAGGCAGAGGTTGTGGCGAGCAGAGATCATGCCACTGCTCTCCAACCTGGGAGACAGAGCAAGACTCCATCTGAAAAAAAAAAAAAAAGTTAAATATGCACTTACTACGTAACCTAGCAATTAAGCTCATAAGTATTTATCCAAAAGAAATGAAAATTGACATCCTCAAAAACAATTGTACATAAATGGTCATAGCAGCTGCAAGATAGAATTTGGAAAAATGTTGTGTCCACCAACAAACGAGTGGGTAAAAAAAATGATATATCTAGTCAATGGACTATAACTGAGCAGTGAATAGAAATGAATAATTGATACGTGCTATAACAATGATGAAACTCTAAAACACGCAGAGTAAAAGAAGCCAGACACAAAATATATGATTATATTTACAAGAAATTTTAGAAAAGGCAGAAGTAATCTAGAATGACCAAAATCAGATTAGTGATCACCTAGAACTGGGGATAGGAGTGGGTGACTGGAATGGAGCACAAAGAAACATTGTGGGGTGATAGCAGTTTGCTGTATCTTGGAATGGTCACATAGGTGTATTCATTTGTCAACATTAATGAAAATGTATGCTTAAAATAGATGCATTTTTGGCCGGGTATGGTGGGTCATGCCCGTAATCCCAGCACTTTGGGAGGCCGAGGCGGGCAGATTACCTGAGGTCAAGAGTTTGAGACCAGCCTGGCCAATGTGGTGTTTACTAAAAATACAAAAATTAGCCAGGCTTAGTGGCACGTGCCTGTAATCTCAGTTACTCAGGAGGCTGAGGCAGGAGAATTGCTTGAACCCAGAAGGCAGAGGTTGCAGTGAGCCGAGATCACACCATTGCTCTCCGGCCTGGGTGACAAGAGCTAAACTGTGTCTCAAAAAAAAGGGGGGGCATTTTTATTGTGTGTAAACTATACCTCAATAAAGTTGATTTTCTTTTTCTTTTTTTTTTCTTTTTTTGAGACGGAGTCTTGCTCTGTCACCAGGCTGGAGTGCAGTGGCGCAATCTCGGCTCACTGCAACCTCTGCCTCCCGGGTTCAAGCGATTCTTCTGCCTCAGCGTCCCGCGTAGCTGGGACCACAGGCGTGCGCCACCACGCCCGGCTAATTTTTTTGTATTTTTAGTAGAGACAGGGTTCCACCACGGCCAAAATGGTCTCAATCTGTTGACCTCGTGATCCGCCCACCTCGGCCTCCCAAAATGCTGGGATTACAGGCGTGAGCCACCTCGCCTGGCCTAAAATTGATTTTCCTTTTTTAATTGCAAAGGCAATAGTTTTTGGGAATATGCTTGGAATTCTTCCCTCCACCCGGCTTGGCGGTCTATCTCTTTCTTCCCCAGCTACTCCCTCTGCCCAACTTCTACTCTCAATTCACAGCCTTCTTTCATTTGCCGGCTCTCCAAATATTTGGCGAGGTCTTCTATCAATGGCATCCTTCACCCAGCCCTTCCAGCAAAGCCTCCTGCCCTCCGGTTAAACATTGCCAGCTCTTTGCTCATTCACATTTGCTGTAGTTTCTTCTCTTGATAAAAGTAGGGCTGGGGGCCGGGCGTGGTGCCTCACTCCTATAATCCCAGCACTTTGGGAGGCTAAGGCAGGCCGATCACCTGAAGTCAGAAGTTTGAAACCAGCCTGGGCGACATGGTGAAATCCAGTCTCTACAAAAAAAATACAAAAATTAGCCGGGCATGGTGGGTCCCGCGCCTGTAATCCCAGCCACTCCGGAGGCTGAGGCTGGATAATCGCTTGAACCCAGGAGTTGTAGGTTGCGGTGAGCAGAGATTGTGCCATTGCACTCTAACCTGGACAACAAGAGTGAAACTCCGTCTCGAAAAAAAAAAAAAAATTAGGGCTGGAAAGGCTCTGTGGCTTGTGCAGGAAGGCAAGATCTGGAAGAGCTGTGAATTCCCTAAACACAGGGAGAATATTCAAAGGGCTGGGTAACTAAAATAAACAAAACATACAAGTGTTTACAGAGGTCTACACGCAACGCCACAGAAGCCATGGGGAAGCTTTTCCATCCTCCTAAGTAAGTTTCAGGAGAGAAGAGATAGGCTCTTTCCCAGGATGGTCTTCCTGCTTTGGGCGCGGAGAATTTATTTTCGCTAACACCCTCCCTTGCAGCACACATCAGGGTACTAGTATTCAGGCAGCTCCATCACCCTTGACACAGTTCCTCTGTTCAATTTCCTGCATTCTCTGAAGCACAACGTCTTTAAAATCACTTGTACGTTTTGTTTGTTTCATCTCTTGTCGTCTCTTCCTTTTATCAGCTCTCTCAGTCTCCACTGAAGACTAACTTGAACAGGTTACTCAACTTGTTTTCCTCAGTTTCCTCACTTGTAAAATAGGGACAGCAACCCTATTTCGAAGTGTTGCCGCGATGATTAAATGTACTGATATATGTCAAATGCTTTTAATATTTCCTGGTTCATAGTAACCGCCCTTAAGAATTTCCTGTTATGATTTACCCAAAGATAAAGAGAAAAATCTCACCAGCTCCCAGATAGAATAAGTTATTTGTAAAATAAACTACAATAAAATAAAACGGGCGGTGAAATTCTCCTGTTGCAACAGTAGAAAGTGGAAGGCAGTAGCATGTATTTTCAATGTAAAAATCTTTTGACCGGTTGCTATATATTTTACTTGTGAGGGTGAAAGAAAGATAGTGTTACAGAAATGTGAAATGTAGTCGCCACATAGTAAGCACCCTGTGAGGGTTTTCTGTTATTATTAGTATCTAGGGCCGTGATCAGAGGCTTCAAATCCACCTTCCTGGATCTTTTCTATCTTCTGCTCGCATTCCCCACATGCCATTCACCACCACTCAGCTCAGCCCATCCTCCTCTCTGTTCTTTCCCACTTAACATTGTAATTATCCCAGCACCAGGAAGCTAGGAAGGCTCTCCTGTCTTATCGAAGTAAACGGAGTATGTATTCCAATTTTTCTGGCTTTGTGTTAGACATCAACAGATTTTAATTAGGGGGCAGAAAAAAAGAGAAGATAACTTGGCCCACCCAAAATCTTAGGAAATGTAAGAATCCTGGAAAATAACCAATCCAGAAAAGATTTTGCTTGTTTCATGAGGAAATCTTCCCTGCTTTCATTTAATGTTTTAACTTCTATCAAAAAGGAGCTTATACAATTAAAATTTCATTATTTTATGATTGATTGGTATTATTCCTAGTAGCTACCCCATTTGTTGATTCAATTTATTTCTTTAAAAACCAAATTATGTTGTTGTTGCCAAATTTGAGATTGTTTGTGAAAACTACATTTCTTAAATATTGAAACCCAGGCATCTTTTTGAGGAAGAGGAAAGGGTTAAAAAGCTAAAATATATTTGCCAAGAATTTTGTCTGAATGTTTGTTCATAGCCCTTTAAGGGGAAAAAGTATTTCTTACGTTTCTGATTCATTTATGTTGGAATCATCAAATTGTTTTTTGTGAATAGCTATTTGATGTTCACTAGCTTTTGAATCCTTTACAGCTTTTTTTAATGCCTATTTTTTCTCTTCATTAAAAATGTATGGGTTTCAAGGAAATAAGAGAGGATACAAACAAATGGAAAAAGAAAAAAAAGTATGGGTTTCATCTGTTGTATGTGTGCCTTGTATTTTCAGCTACAGTTACTGATCAAATTGGGCTACTGCTTGAACAGGCCACTTTCACCCCAGGACCCTTGCATGGGCACTTTTCTCTGCCCATAGTGCCCGTATGCCTTCAGGCTAACTTCATCTCCTTTGTTTAAAAGTCACCTTTTCAGTGAAGCCTACTCACACCACCCTATTTAAAATTATAAATATCAGATTTAATCTGTGCTAGCACCCACAAGCAAGCATGTAAATTAGCCACAAAACAACCTAGCCGAGTAAAAAACTTGGAATCAAAAAATGTGAGAGGGACGTTGAAGTACTTCTAGTATAAATTCCTCGTTTTACAGTTGAAACCTAACGATGTTAAGTGGCTTCCCTCACATCAGACAAGTTAGATTCAGGAATACTCATGTTATGTAATAGATGTCTCACAATCAGCACGTGAATCTGTTGTCCAAAACTGAACTCTGACATCCCCGCAATCCTGCTCCTCTCACGGCCTTCCTTGTCTTGGACCATGGCAACACCATCTGTGTAGTTGCTGGGGCACTGAGATCATCCTGTCTCCCTCCTTCTTTTGCACACCCTCATAGCCAGATGCCAACAAATCTCATTCCTGCTACCTTCAAATGGATATACAATCCTACCACTTCCTATCACCTCTCCATGTGCCGCAGTTGTCCAGGCACCATCTTCTTACTCTTAGATTACTGTGGTCATTTCATCTGTCTGCTCTTGCCTCTAGCAGGCTATTCTCAAGCAATAGTCAGTGTGACTGCTTTAAACCATGGCTTTCTCAGGCTCTGCTGCAAAGCCTGCGATAGCTCCCCGTTATGCTCTAGCACTGCTTACAGAATCTTTCACCAACTGGCCTCCCATGTCCCCTGACTGTATCTTCCTCTACGCTACCTTTTGCTCACTACACTCTAAATACAGTGATCTCCTTGGTATTCCTGGAACAAGCCAGGCGCACTCCCACTTTGTGATCTTTCATTGGCTTCCTCCTCTGCTCTTGGTTATTCTTTTTTTTTTTTTTTTTTTTTTTGAGACAGTCTTGCTCCGTCGCCAGGCACCAGTCTGGAGTGCAGTGGCACGATCTCGGCTCACTGCCACCTCCGCCTCCCACGTTCAAGCAATTCTCCTGCCTCAGCCTCCCAAGTAGCTGGGACTACAGGCACGCACCACCATGCCCAGCTAATTTTTTGTACTTTTAGTAGAGACGGGGTTTCACCATGTTGGCCAGGATGGTCTCGATCTCTTGACCTCGTGATCCACCCGCCTCGGCCTCCCAAAGTGCTGGGATTACAG